>JAAMPD010000342.1:0-59202 GCA_025266255.1 Trissolcus basalis | reverse complement strand
TACGTATTGTATACGTAGTTTTCCGTGTTAATGATAGAACGCAGGTGAAAAAAATAGAACAGGTTTATAAATACGGTTGATTTTTTGTTATTTTGTTATGACACGACGTTTTTTTTGTTGTAATTCTATTGGGTTGTTTAAATGGTGCACTATTAGAATAGTACCGCTGCAACGATTCGGAATTCGTTCAATCAAAGCTGACTTAAATTGTTTTATTAGCCTTGCGTCCTTCTGCGGACGTGCAATGTTCCTATATAATACCTTTATACAATCATTGCCTGTCATCGTTTTAGCCAGTGCTTCGTGGTGATTTCAAACAGTAACATACAAGACCATTTGTAACCATTTCTTTTCGAAAACTACATTTCTTCATTTCCAAAATCATTTTTTATTTCTCCATTCTTCCATTCTTCTTTTCTTTTTTAACCAAATTTTTTGTGCTTTTCAAAATCGTACATTTTTAACATCAAACCCAATTTCAAATTCGATTTCAGGATCATTGTCATGAGGCATCTTCTACTAAGAAAAGTTACACTTGTGCTACTAATTGGCTTGGCCGCAAGTGCGCCAGCTAACACAACAGAAAATGGAGAAAAAAAGAGGACCAGCCGCTGGACCACAGCTACGCCGAAGACATCCTGCAGTCATTTGAAAAACCCCTGAACGAATGGAAGAACAAGCAGAGAATTGCCGAGTGGAACTACGAGACGAACCTGACGGATTTCAATCTTCAGGAGAAACTCAAAGTTTGGGAGGGACAGGGTGCCTACAAGAAAACTGTACGCAACCAGATCAACCAACTCAAATGGCAGGACCTACAGGACAAACACCTGGAGAGGCAGTTTTGCAAGCTGAGTTTCATTGGAACTGCTATCTTACCTGAAAAAGTAAGATTAAAAAATTTTTTAACAGAAATAATTTTTATTAAAGAAAATTATAAAATGTATTTAAAGAATTTTGAAAATTTCTTAGTGATTTTTTTGATAAAGCTAGTTTAAAAGTCACCAACTTTTCTAAATAACAAAAAACTTGCATTTTTAATAATAAAATCTAATAGAACGTATGTATAAAATATATTGAATATGTATGAAATAAATATATGCTGATTAAATAATGAATTTAAATTTTAGCAACTGAAAGAGACGGAAGAAATTTTATGCAAGGCAGAAAAATTGTACAACACACTGACAGTGTGTGACTTCAAAGATCAGAAGAAATGCAATTTAACATTGTTCGGAGATCTGACAGGAATTATGGCAAGGAGCAGGGACCCAGAAGAGCTCAAATGGATCTGGACGCAATGGCACGACGTCTGCGGCAAGACGATGATCCAGGACTTCCCGAGGTACGTGGAGATCCTGACCGAAGCGGCGAAGTTGCTGAACGTGTCGGACTACACCGTCGCATGGCTGAGGGACTACGAGGACGAGAAATTTACCGAGGAGATCGGTGAGACATCGTCCCCGAGATGAATTTGACACGACGACTGCTGGCTGAGCTTAAACGTTGATTTATTTTTAGACGCAATCTGGCGGGAAGTGGAGCCGTTTTATGTCCAATTACATGCCTATGTCCGAAGGTTGCTGAGGAAGCAGTACGGGGATAATCTTGTTTCTAAAGATCAACCCATTCCAGCTCATCTGTTGGGCGACATGTGGGCCCAACGGTGGAATAATATCGCCAATTTCACCGCCCCATTTGCTGATAAAAAACCCATTGATGTCACTGACGAGATGATCAAACAAAGTATGACAAACATTTTTTCAGTTCTCTCACATTTATGAGAGAAATTTCTTTCTAAAATAGAAATCAATTCAGTACTTAATTCCCTGGATCTAGTGACTTTTTGATAAAACTTGAAATTCGATCCAGGGATTTTTCATTAGGAATAACAGGTTTTGTTATTTCACAAAAAATGTGAATTCAGAAAATCCCCTAGATCTAGTGATTTTGAGAAATAGTTTATTATGAAACTCTTTTGATCTAGTGGCTTTCCGATAAAATTATCAAAAAGTTTAGAAAGTTTATGATAAAACTCAATCGATCTAGCGATTTCATTCAAATTATCAAAAATATTACAAAATCACTAGATCTGAAAATTTTCTGAAAAATTCAGTTCTAAAATCTTTCTTGAAAACTTTATAATAATCACTAGTTTAAATATTTTACATATTTTTAAATACTTTTAGTGACTTTTTGAGAAATTAAATTTCAACTTCAGTCGAAACTGCTCAAAGTGACCAAATTTTTTTACCAATTTTTGAGGTTTTTGACTTTTTTAATATAATTTTTGTACCTTTCCTTGTGGGATTACTCCAATCAAAGCTCTCTCCGTTTTCTAAAAGATGAAATAATTAGTTTTTTTTTAAGTTTGTAACAATTGTAGAAATATAATTTTATTTTGGTAGAATATATTGAAAGTTAGACAATTTTGGAAAAAAAATTTCCTGACAAAATTAAATAAATCATTATATCCATAGATTACAACGTAGAAAAGATGTATCGTCTAGCTGACGAGCGTTTCGAAAGCATGGGCTTTTTAAAACTACCACAAACATTCTGGGAGAAGTCGATCTTCCAAAAGCCTGCTGACCGAGCGATTGTTTGTGATTCTCCGGTTTTCGATTTTAATGACGGCAAGGATTACCGAGTCAGCAAGTGCATGAACGTCTCGATGGAGCACCTGAGACAGGCCCATGATCAGGTTGGAGCCATCCAATACTTCATGCAGTACAAGGACCAGCGATACGCCTACAAGAGCGCTCCCAATCCAGGTTTTATTGAGGCCATTGGTGATCTTCTATCACTCAGTGTGGAAACTCCTACACACCTGGAGAAACTGGGTCTGTTGAAGGCAAACTCCACCGATTCCGAGGTCCTAATGAATAATCTGTACTATAAAGCCATGGATAGGGTTGCTAATCTTCCTTTCGCGTATGTAACGGAGAAGTGGCGCTGGGACGTGTTCCAAAATAAGATCAATAAGAAACAGTACAACTGTCAGTGGTAATTTCAAGTAAATTAAATAACAAATCAACAAAAAAATCAAACAATACTTCATCAACATGCATTCTAAACTATCAAAAAATTTTACAGAATTGATGAAATTTTACTGAATTTATTTTGAATTTTTAACATTGGAATACTTTTTAAGGTGGAAGTTGAGCGAGGATATCCAGGGCATCAAACCGCCGGTTGAGAGAAGCGAATCAGATTTCGACGCTGGCACCGAGTATCATATTGCAGTCGACGTCACGTATCTGAGATATTTCGTTAGCACGATTCTGCAGTTCCAGTTGCACAAAAGTCTGTGCACGGAAATCGGCGAGTACAAACCGAACGACCCGACTAGCAAACCTCTCCATCTTTGTGATATCACTTCTAGTACTCAGGCTGGAGAAAAATTGAAGTAACTTGATTAATTAAAATGAATATTTTTAATCTTCATTGAATCAATTCAATGTTTTCTGTCATTTCGATTTTTTAGAGCCGGAATGCAACTGGGTTCCTCCAAACAGTGGCCGGAAGTTTTGGAGAAGATCACAGGAGAGAAAAAGATGAGCGCCAGTGGACTTTTGGAATATTTCAAACCGCTTCATGAGTGGCTCAAGGCGGACAACGAAAAGAACAAGGAAACTCCTGGATGGTCTAAAACTCAAAAAGGTTTGCAATACCTTTTTGACAAAAAAAAAAAAAAAAAAAAAAAAACCAATTTTTTTTACATTGCTTTTACAAGTTTATGAATTTACAAAAATGTAACATCTTTTCAATCTTATTTTCAGCTTGTTAAATATAACACGATCAGATGAACTTCCCACTTCAAATCTGTGTTTTGTATATTGATATTAAGTATAATTTTTATCGACCAAATAATCTCTGTATAACTATAGAATTTAGTTGAGATGTATCCTGTCTGATTAAATGGAAACTTTTATTCCAAAATAAATACAGTTAAGTCTCCATTGATTTTCAGTTTTATAATTCATTGCCGTAATAATCGTAGAGTTTTCACAGGTGGTTTTTACATTTGCAAAAAAATAAAACAGTTCTCATTCCACAAACAATTTTTTTCTGATTTAAAAAAAACTGTTTGCAATTGGGTCGTGAGAACGACAGGTATAAGTATCAATAAATAATCATCATGCGGACTTGCCAACAAGACTTATAAGTAACGTGTATGCTTTTATGCTTTTCCGCGACCTCTTCCTCTGCCACGAGTTCCACCTCTTGTTGATGGTTTGCTTTCTTTCGACGTTTTGGATGTGGATGGTTTTGACGCCGCTGGTTTTTTTGCCTAAAAAATATTAACAAATTGAAATTAATATTGGTAAAAATATCATAAGAAATTCAAGGTTGACAATTATTTATTATACAAGTTTCATTCTACTTTTATTCTTTGAATTTTGTTTAAATCATAAATGTTGATGATAATTGATTCATTGAAACGATTATGTTACCTTGATCATTTTATCATTAGTTATATCATCATCTTCTTCCTCATCATCCTCGAAATATTCTTCATCCTCTTCAAGTCCGTAACCTTCGTCTTCCACACTTGCTCCTTTCTTTTTCTTTGTGACTGAGCCAGCATATGCACACTGTTTGTTGAATGCTCTGGTAAACGCTGCTTTTGTCTTTAAAAAATAACAATAAATAGATAAATAAAAAAGAAGCTACAAAGATGATTTCCAAATGTTGAAACTATCAAATTCTTCATTCGATAACTTACTTTCGATTCAACACTCTGCATCGGATCACGATCGCCAGGCCACAATGAAACTTCGATCAAGGATTCCAAGTCTTCCCTAAAATATGAGCCAATTCTCAATTACCAATTCAATTCTCAATCATCAAAATAAAGTTAAAAATTGCTATCTGTTAAAAATAAAACAAATATTTCGATTTAAAATGACCCACCTGAGCAGATGATAAGCATTCATATTCTCGATGGTCTCCTGAATTCCGGCCGTTCCCTGCACAACCAAAGGCCGAACAATTCTGTCACGCAGAAGCTTCGCATAATCCAAGTTGATTGCCTCCTTGGAAACGCCGGTAGTCACGCGAGAATGAGCGGAAATTTCTTGTAACATTCTGTCCTGTTTGTTGCGTCTTGAATTTTTTCCAAGCCAGTTGGGGAAGCCGATCTGAGTGTTTACCCGGCCTGACAAAACTGACCCCGGAATCACCGAGGAAAACATCGCCTGGGTTGGCAGCAACGACCAGGCGTTGTTTTTGCGAATCGCATTATCTACCAGGTCACCTATCGCTATACTTTCTGCTGCTTCTGCCATTCTCGACATTAACTCGCTCCTGAAAATCAAAATTTTTTATAATAAAAAATCATTCAATTCATTCAGTTAACATTATAACCATTTCAATTATTTATTATTATAAAATCAATTTTATCGTAAATTGCAATATTCCTTAACGCTAATTAGTCGTGAATTATTTATTAAATGATGATTAACAATCTGAATTGAGTGGTGATTAATGATTAATAATTAGTAATTGTGAATTTTTAATAATAACGAATGATTTGAATTGATTTAGAATTGAAAAAGACTAACCTTGGAGCATTAGGAACAACGTTGAGATAATTCTCGTGTACAAAAAGAGGCGAAATGTTATAGTCATGGAAGAACAGGTCGCTTTTATCATGGATGCTCATGTTCTTGTGATCCTCCGCACTGAAGACCTTCCTTGCGACTTCCCAGATGCCCAGTCTTATATCCTTGTGTTTTGACTTGTTATTTGTATTTTTCTCGAATTCAGTGCCAGCACCGTGGAGAGCTAGATGATTTATAACTTGTCGTACATCCTGGTCTGTTGATATGATCAACTGGTCCAGATCCTCTTTTGCAATTTTAATGCCTTCTTTGTGACAAAGTGATAACATCGCCGCCTAAAACCGAAACAAACCGAAATAAAATTAATTATATACCGAAATTAGAACAAATATAATAATATAAATAACAATGTTATATGTAAAAAATCAAAATGATAACAGTACAATTAAAACTAAATGTTTTCCCAAATTGTCTAATATATTGAATATTTGAAGCTTCCTAAGGGTATGATTTTAAATTCAAGGATTACTCTTATTTGCAGCAGTTTCGGTTTCGTGAATCGCAGTTCGTATGTGTACTTCGACAGGGTTCGCATTTTCGGGTTGTTACGGTCGTTGCAGATGCAGATTATTGGAATTGAAGTATTTTTGATCAGTGTGACGAGTTCCTGAACTCCACCCCGGTCTTGGTTTCCTGACATTCCATCAACTTCATCCATTATCAACACATGTTTTGGAGACACCTTTTGTTTCGATTTATCTACAACCATAAAATAAAATACAGTAAATTGAAAAATACATCAAATCAAATATGGATTATCAATTTGTTTATTTTACAAAACGAAAGAAATAAAAGAACTTGATTTACCTTGGAAATAATTTGACACAGTGGTGTTAGACAAAATTCCTGCGACTTCTTCGTTTAAAAGTCTTTTGCTCCGAGTATCAGAGGCGTTGAATTCAATAAATTCGAAACCCAGTTCCTTGCAAACCACCTCGGCGGTTGTGGTTTTCCCAATCCCTGGTGGACCCGACAGCAGAACTGCTTTGTAAATGTCTGGATGCAATGCTCCACCATAACCTGAACGAAATTGAGTAATTTAAATTGATTAGTTATAAACAGGCTTTATTTTAGTTTCCATGCAAATTTTGTTATGATGATGATAATATATTTGTCACCTGCTTTCTGGGGCGGTGGATTCTTGCGTGCTTTGTGCCAACTTGAGAGCCACTTGTACAGTTTAATTGCATTACTGTTGCTATCTTGTTGGCCAATAATTTCTTTCATTGTTTTTGGACGATACTTTTCTACCAGAGCTTTTGTATGAATTGGAGGACCTGAAAACTGAAAATGAAAATTCAAAATTAAGCATTGATACACAAAATTAAAATGAAATTTGAATTCAAGAAAATGAAATCAAAAGTATGTTTTTTAAAATGAAAATTTTACCTCTGAGAAACTCATCTTGCTTTCAGTTTTTTCAACCTTCGGCTCCACTTTTGGTACCACTTTCTTAAAACTTGTTTTATTAACCGGAGCCTCTTTTGTCTTATCCGAAGAGGTGAACGGTTCAATTTTCTTAGTTTCCTCGTTCGTCTCAACATGTTCTTGCTTTATTTCGAAGGACACGTCGGATTTGTCCTCCTTCTTTTTGTGAGGCTGAATTACCGCACTTGCTTTACCCGCTGGTCGAGTTCGAATCAGGTCCAAAAGTCCGTCTTCGTTGATTTGTTTGATTTTCAAACTTTCAGCCTGAAATAAAAAGTTTGACAATCAAAATTACTATTTAGTTTTATACAAAATGGATGGCATGAAACTGAGAATTGCCTTTTGAATTTTTGATGGACCAGCTTCATTTCCCACGACGAGGTAGTCCAATTTTTTCGACACGGCATGAACTATAAAACCACCGTACTTTTGAATCAGTTCTCCTGCTTCATCCCTTTCGAGTGAATCGTAAACTCCGGTCAGTAAAAATCTCAATCCAGCCAAACAATATTCTTTACCCTAAAAATGAAAATTAAAAGAAACGTTTGATGAAAAGATTATACATTTTAAAATTAAAATTAGTATAAATTTTAAATTTTAGTATAAAACCTCAGGAATTTCCTTGGATCCTGGATTTCTTGCCCCGCCTCGATGCAGGTATGAGTTATAAAGAGCAGCACTTTGTTTCTTCTTCTCAAGAATTGTTTGCAGTGGATCATCATCTTTTGCATCCTTCTTCTTTTTCGGACTGTGTTTTTCAACCTCCACCTTGTACGACGTTTTGGACGAAGTTGCAGTCTTATCTGCCTTTTTATCTTTCGTCTTCCTAGGACTCGATCTTGTTTCCTTCTTGACGTCTGGTTTTGTCGGACTTTCAGGTTTCTTCAATTTCGAAAGATTCAGTTTCTTCTCATTTTCGATTTTGGGCTTCTTTGAAGGCTTTTCATCCTCAGTTTCAGACATCTTCGAAGCTTTTTTTGGAGACTTTTCGATTTTCTTCTCAGGTTTGGTGTCGTTTGAAGGTGGAGATTCATCGCTTGAAATTTCTGAAATTTTTAATAATTTTATATTAATGTTATATACATATGATAATTGTTCAATTTTTAATTTACATGATTTCTGAATTTCAAATTTATGCAATTGAAAATTCAACAAAATTATTCGTTTCATGAAGTTGACAAAACAAGGCGACTAAAAACAATATAAAAGAATTGTCAAGACTATCTGTAGCTTTAATATAAATATTATCCACACTTGAAGTGTCCAGTTGTTCCAAGGCATTTTCAAAGCCATCATCATCGTGATATTCTGATTCCTAAAAAATATATATTAGAGTTAGAAAGTAATTTTCAAACCATCATTTAAAAATATTAAATTAATTGAATGAATAAATATTTCATCAATAAAGATATTTTAAAACTTACCGTCTTGAGTTTAACCGGTTCTTTCACCTTTCTTACCACCTTGGGTGCAGCAACTCTTTTGATAGGTGTTTTCCCAAACAATTCTTTGGTCGAAACGACTGTCTCAACTTTCTTGGTTTTTTCATCTCGTGTTTCCTTGTTCACAGGTTTCTTTTTTGGTGATTCATCCTCAGAATCAGAAAGAACTCGTGATTTCTTATCGTTTTTCTAAAATAATTTTCAACATTAATTTTACAAACAAATTCAAATTATATCATATATATTACATACAAAAATGACTATTTATCGATTTTCAAATTTTTATCAATTAAATTTCGTCTTACTTTGCTTCGTTTTGATGTGAATAATTCGGTTGATTCTTCATCGTCAGAATCAATAATCGGCCTTTTCCTTGACACCGGTTTCGGATCTTTTGAGACGCTCACAGGTTTAAAATACGACGTTATTGTATTCTAGAACAGAAATAAATAATTAGAAAAATCAACTTTTAAATTACCTCATCTTTATTTTTAATTTTTTTCTATTCTCTTCATTTATTTATATTCTTTTCTTTCCTTTTAATATGTCATTTCTTTTGTTTCGATTGTCATAAACTAACCTAAAAAATACAAACTTGATTTCAATTTAAAAACCAAGTGTCAAATCAAGTTTTTGTATTTAAAAAAAACCGTATTTAATATCATTTGATTATTGTCATTGTAATTGTTTTTCATTAAAACGTTATGACAATTTTTTCAACAATCTTGGTGTATAATAATGTACACGTTGATCTGCGAAATTTAAATGTGACCATCGAAAGGACGAGTTTGGTCTAGCAGTTTTTAAACTTACTTTCGACATTGTTTATTCGCGTGCACGGACAAAACAAACTAAAATCACATCGGTAAATATTACAGTCGCAATTTCACACTCTTTGGTTCACTTCACCCGCGCAAAACACATCAAACGAACCTAACCTCAACTAATCGATACGCTAAAATTTGCACCTCACTTTTCCAGGTTGTTTTTCGGAAATGGGAAACTAAATGAAAAACAAATGACTTTTTCCACGAACTTTTGAAGGTAAATAAAAATCACCGTTCGGTATTAATTGTTGTTATTGTATAAAATGAGTGTTGCCACCTGGCGAACGTTTCGTGTTCAATATTTGAATTTAAATTCCACCTCGTATGGCGACGGTGTTTTTTATTAGGTTATGGGTTATGGCAGATTTGCAGATTTTGTTCAGAGAAGCAGGTGAGAGGTGAGTTCGAAACAATTTGTATTTTTACAATAAAATTGTAAGGTTGTTTATAACAAGGTGAGTAAATGATAATAATAACAGATCGAAAATATTTAAGAAACATGAACGGTATCACCAACAGTGAGAATTGTTTGGGTGTTTGTTTTTTACACATGTAAATTCCAAAATTAATTTTGCCCTGAATTCAGATGCCAAGGACTTTAGAGGTTCTATTGTTTTCCTCCCAGTTGTTTGGTCGATGCAGATCATTTGGCATCTCGTACAGGGACCTTCGACCTAAAATAAAAATTAGTGTTTTGAACAACAATATTGTTACAAATTTTATATTCATTTCATTTACGATTTTATGTTTTTCTAAAGACCAAATATAAATCTATAATTTATAAATATTGTATAAATTATACTTATCACAAAAATAGAAAAAGTAAAATAGTTGAATAAGTTTAAGTTCAAAATTTTTGATTGAAAAGGAATAATATAATTTGTCTAAATTAAAAATATTTGTAAAAAGTTGAAAAATGTTAAAATGTTCTCTAATTTTTGTGCCGAGTGTATTTGGATACACGCCGACTTTTATAATTTTTTGTTCGACTATACAAATTTATACCTGAAAATTGGTTTGACCAATACAAATATTATTCCAATTTGTTTCTTCAAAAGGTTCACAACCAGAGACAATAATGTTGCCACGAAATCTGTGCAATATTGTTTCTCTTTCAAAGTCACTATTTTCAGGGACTTTATCTGCTAGCCAATTAACGCTTGATTCGTTGATTAGTAAATACTGAGCCTGGCTGGCAAACGATAATCCTTTGTTTATATCTGAAAAACATTTAAACCACATTATTTAAAATTCAACCCATTGTCGTTGGCGCCACAAGCGCCCTCTACTTGACCCATTGTGGTTAACGCCGTTTACATATTCTCAAAATTTGAAAAGTAATATACAGCATTTATTTTTATAACCATTTCACTTTAATCGAGAGAGAATATATTACTTATCAGTTCACAGGCATTTTTAGAAAAATAGGAAAAAATGAACATTGTCGTTTCAATAGCAATGAGTTGAGGTAATCCACAACCAATCTTGTTTTGACTTTCTTACATTTATGGAGGCATTATTAACGCCATCTTGGTTGCACCTATATGATTTATGCATCATCTTAAGATAGTTTTTAATCCAAAATTATTAGCATTTAAACATTTTTTATAGGTACCTTCATTTTCATCTGGACTCAGTCTGATAAGTCGCAATCGTGGTCTTCCTAAAGCCAAGCTCAGCCACTCGGAGATGTTGACTCCACAATCTGTCCCTTCAACTTTGTGTCCACAAATTTTCCCCCGACAAATCTCTCCCTCGAAATTATCTTTATCCTCTTGAATCAATGGCACATCTATCTCAGGCATTTTAGGATAACTCAAAATCAGTTTCATTTTTTCCAAGTCCAATCGTGGCTTTATCAAGCACATCTTAATTTCTTGCTTTTGCGTCAAACACACTCCTGCCGAAGTCACAATCATCCATTCTCTATCATATTTCAGTCCTCGCCTTCCCAACTTCCAACTACCTTTAACCTCGTAAGCACCACAGGATTTTATTGGGTATAAAAACAGATGTTTCAGTTTAATTCTTGATTCATTTTTTAGATCAAGATTATTTGAAAAATTAATTTCAGTCATAATTCTCTCTGTTCTATCTTCAAGTACTTTTTTGGGAAAGATATTTGTTTCAATTTTTTTCTTCGGTTTTAGATTTGAGAATCTATTTGAATTTGGAATTGCATTCTCTTCATCTTGTTTATTTTCTTTTTGTAAATCAGATATCTTTTCAGGTAACGTTTTCCATTCAGGAGGAATTTTGATTTTTTCAGGACCGTCTAAGAAACATTCCCGGACCATCTTCAAGACTATTTTTGTGTCTTCCAGTTTCGACATGTATCCAAACGAGATCCTTACAGCGCCTGTAGGACGACCATTAATCAGATCCCTATTGCCACCGCAGACATAACCGGCGTCATAATTTTGCATCACTTCGGCATCAGTCAGACCCATGTGTCTCTGACAAGCGCCAGGATTGCAGAAGCAGCCGGTCCTAAGATGAATCTTATAAAGTGCTGCCATGTGGAGAACTTGCATGTACCCGACGAATTCCCCGGTTGGTCTTAGAATATTGAAGGTCACGATTCCACCTTGGTCCTTTTTGTCCTCATAATTTGTGTCCGAGTATAGTCTAACAACTGGTTGACCATTCGAGTGGTGCAGAATCATGAGCGAGTGATGCAAAAACCTCGCCAAAGAAAAAACATGTGTTGAAATTCGGTTCATTCCAAGATTTGAAATAGTTTTGAGTCCTTGGTATAGGCTGATTATTGAGATGAAGGGAAGTGAGCCGTCTTCGAATCTAAAAATTCAATATCAGTTCGTTTAATAATTATCTAGCAACTTCTAAAATAATTGTTTATATCACATTATCGAACTAATAATGTGATACTAAAAAAAATTCTCGGTTCGACTTTTCTTTTACGGGAAACATCAGGGTCAAAAATGTTCTCTTCGTGCAACAAATATCAAACTGGAAAATTTTTACGGTAGTGCCAACTTAAGGTGGCATGTAACTCAATCTCGTATTTTCTTTTTCATACTTGTAGATACAACGTTAATGCCAGCTTTGTCGCACCTAAACGACTTCAATATCACCTTAAGATGATTTTGTAATCGAGCTTGCCACTTTGAAAACAGGGGATATTACTGAGAAAAATTTATTTTGCAGAATGAAATAAAAGTTTGTCAAAATATAAAAGAGAAGTGAGAGAATGGCCTGATTATGTTTTCCCGTGCACAAATTGATCTATAATGTCTTAACTAGAAAGTCTTTTAACTGGATATTCTTGTAAGTAATTTACGAATCAAGTTTGAAAGCTTGGGTAATAGTGACGCAAAAAAGTAAAAGTGCTCAGTCGCGAAGTAACACTCAACTGAGCGAGTTTCTAAAATTCACCTTTCAGCCAAATTGTCTCTTTTAACGTGAAACATGGCCGAACTCAAGCTAATGTTCACAGTCCCTCCGCCGTAATAGTTTTTCTTTAACACATCCGCACTTGAGTTCTTTACAAGTAGGGCTCCAATCCCAGTCGGGTAACCGAACATCTTATAAAACGAGAGACAAACGAAATCCGGCTTGAAGAGAGACAAATCCAAATCGTTGGTCGCGCAGTAAGATGCAGCGTCCAGCAAAACATACCAGTCACTTTCCTCGCCTTGTGTAAGGTTTTCTAAAGCACCATTATGGACCTCATCGATCCAACTTAAGGGCGACTTATAACCAGAAAAGTTGCACTGGGCAGAGTATACAAATAGAGAGCGCCGTGTTTTGCCGAGAGTTTTGGACCCAATTCTTTTATTGGTTTGAGTGCCAAAAGTTTCATGGAGTTTGTCTTTCGGTAGAGGGATGATCTTCGCTTTATTTTTGACGAGTTCTCGCATTCCCAGGATTGACGTGTGGTTGTCCTGGGTATAAACGAAGTAGCCATTTTCATTTTCGTCATCGGTGAATGCGAAAGTTTCTGCTACTAGTTTTATAGACGATGTTGCTCCTGATGTAAAAATTACACTATATTCGTCACTCGTTGTGTGAAAGTGCTCGAGAATCCTGGAAATTTTTTCGAATTTCTTTCATTAAAATGGTCCCACTCAACTTAGAATGTTCAAATTTCAATATGCTTTTGTTATGATGAATAATTTAAAATGTTTGGAATTTTTGCAAGATAACATATCTTTGTATTTTTATTATTTATTTTCAATTCAAACAATTAAAAAACACGAATATATTTTTGACCTTGGGCGTGTTTGTCATTGATTTGTCAAAACAATTACTCACTTGAATCTTATGCTCTCGATCGAATCGTGTGTAAAACCACTGATAACACCTGTGGAATGTGGATTTGCATATATCGTTGATAATAAACTGTCTGACACATCTTTTATCTGGCTATTAGAATACAACGTCGCTCCAGCGTGATCCAAATAACACTCATCTAAAAATGAACAACAAAATATCAAAAATAAACAATCGAAAAATATTGTTACGGATAGATAAATATAATATGAAATGTTACGTAATATCGTGAAATGTAAGTTCCATTTTTATTTCAAGTTTTCTTCATTGAAATAACGCGAATTTACAAAAATAGTTAAGCGAAAGTGAACGGATGCAGCACACTTTCTGTGTTTATGATAAATTGAAAATTGTTAAATCAACAAGTACCTTTGATTCTTGCGAATTCTCTTGCGAGATAACGTTTCAATTCCTCGTTGTAAACTTCCTGATAAGACAGAATTTTTGACAGATCCATTCTCAGCGACAAGATTTCTTATAATGCATTGTGTAAGGACGTTACCCAACCGATGTAAATTGAGCCTGAGAGTGATTGCGGTGGTATGACTGAATGTCGCTCGACTGGAAAATAATAAAGATTCCAGGGTAAAATGATACTTTTTCGTTTGCCTTTTCGTATCCTTCATTTTATTATTGATAGAATAGAAAAGACGAATTAAAAATACAGTTAATAGTTCCAGCAAAAAAAACTCGTTCAGTTCACGGTAATGAATCGACAATAAAACAACTACTACCGATACGTTTATTGCTCTGTAACAAAAATGATAAGAAACTTATTTACGGATATATCTGCTGAGGAACTCTTCGAAACACTACATTTAAGCCATAACCTACAATTTCGTACAATGCATTAATTTCTGATCATTAATTTTTCTATTGACATCAAAAAAGATACGTTACTTCGAACCGATACATGTTTTATCAATTTTTGTTGCATTGTTCTAATTTCATTAAAAACGCCTTATCATTGATGTGTATACGTACTGAAATGTTTGTCAAATTTTATTGAACTAAAATCCAATTAAATGTTGCGATTAAGCCTCCAAGGTCATTTTTATACAGACCTTCAATATTCAGACAAAACGCCGGCCGGTGATTATTTTACAATTTTGAACACTTTGAATTAATATGCAAGCGTTTGATGAAATAATGGAGAGATTCATAAATATTCTCAGAATTAATGATTATTTTAAAGAAATAATCTTATTGATGAGAGGACAAATTTTGCAAAAATATTAAATCGCAAAGTTGAATCTAATTTAGAGGTCAAGTGTGAAGGTTAGTAATGTTGATATTGTATTTTTTGTAGAGTTTCTATTGATTCGTATCACTGCTGGTTGAAATGAGACCTTCCGCGGGGTATTCTTAGCTTGACGAGGTGGCCGAGTGGTTAAGGCGTTGGACTGCTAATCCAATGTGCTCTGCACGCGTGGGTTCGAATCCCATCCTCGTCGGATTTTTTGCTTTTTTTTAATATTTGTTTTTTTACATTTATCGAATATAATATTTCAAACTTTATGTTATAATTTAAATTTGAATTTTGTTTCAATTGAAATATAGTTTATTTCGTTTATTTAAGCATATTTTCTAGTGTGTCAACATATATTTTTATAGATGAACGGTAATTTTTCAAGCGAAAATGGATAAGAGATGAAATCTAAAAGAAGTGGCAAAAGAAGTAATAAACGAGTACGTTTCTCGTCACGCGATCGAAATTTAGAAGAAAAGCCTAAATTAATTGTAAAAAAATCCGCCAGTATTCAAAAGGTTCCGCCTATAACACAATTCAGAAATGATTTACACAGTTAAAGTACAATTTATTTATTTACATTGCTTGTGTAATATAATGTTGATTTGTTCTTTTGAATGTTTTTATATAGGTTCGAAACCGCAACGTCCTGAAAATTGGGGAGATGAAAATACTAGACCAACAACATCGTCTGAATATGACAGAAGTGACGAGCAATCTCATTATTGGAACATGACAGACGTATTCAAAGAAGAAGAAAGAAAACGAAGGAGAGAAGAGCCCACATTGTCGAAGATTAAAAATTATTTTGTATCGATGAAAAACCGAATGCTTGATCTTATTCTGCATTGCAAACGGAAAAATGAAAAATGTAAAATGACTTTTATTAAATGTGTTACAGAAAATTTATTAATGTTTTCTTTTTTCAGGTGATTCTTTTACATCTTTTGATCCGGAATTTGAATTTGAAAAATTTATCTCCAATATGAATACTCAATCTGTATGAAAATGTAAGTACCGATGATTTATGTTATAAATAATAACACAAATTTTATTTCAAAATTTCCATTGGTAAAAATTAATAATTTTAATATCGTCAGGAACTCAAATGAAAATTTAAATTATTTAAATTATAAATGACCTTTTATGGAACGGCAAGGTCCGTTTACAAAATGTGTTTTAAGTTGAAATGGACGCGCTGTCGCGGCGTGGTCGCGGAGAGTCTAAGTCCTGTAACTGGGAAAATATTAAGTCCCTAAATTTGATAATAGTTCCGGAAAGTTCGGAAGACTCTTTCGTGGCTCAGTAGACTCTGATCTCATTTTATTTGTTTAAAAATCGTTAATTATTTATTAATAATAAGTTGAGTTATACTTGGGACATAACAGTATCATTTGTGAAAATGATTAATGTCTGAAAAAAGTCGCAAAATGTTAAGGTGTCTTCTAATTGTTGTGCCGAGTGTATTTAAATACAAATGTTTTGTAAAAAAAATTTATTGTCATTATCAGCTACTTATCTATGTTCCGTTCATTCAAATTTGGCAGTTTAATCTGTAATTTTTCAAGTGTCATAATTATTAGGTGAAAAATTAGGGAAAATAATCTCTAAAATGAAAAATTAAAAACAGTCGCAAGCTTAAAAAATGCAATTGACAAAAAAATTTTCAAACACAAAAGTTAATTTTGACCCCGACGTGATTTGAACACGCAACCTTCTGATCTGGAGTCAGACGCGCTACCGTTGCGCCACGGAGTCCTCGAGTTTTCAGGCTGTTATAGCCAAACCTAACTAGTACGGTCCAGGGACGATGTTTGGAACCTGAAAATAAATCAAACCATGAATTAGACCACCCGTAGGTCATTAGTCTAAAATGTCTACAACAGTACTAGATTCAATACAATTTTTCAAAATAAAATATCATTTTTATTTTTCAAAACTTACCATCGTAATTATCTCCATAACGCGTACCTTTAACCCTTCCTGATTTCTTTCTACCAAAAAGAAAATATTTATATAAAAATATTATCTTATTTTTTCAAACGGCATATTTTATAACTTTATTTAGTGAAAATCAGATCAAACCCCGACTATTATTATTATATTTAATTTTTGAGAACATTGTCATGCGCAACGACCATTCATATATTCTCTTGACCGCCTATACCTTATTTGAAATTTCTAAGCGAACTACTCGAAGTCGCATGCTAACGCCAGTTTATCAGGAGAGCATGAGGCAACAGGAGTGGAGGTAACGTTGCGCGTTGAACAGAGTTTCGCGCGGGTTGTTTCAGCAAGCCCCTCCTGGTATTAGGAAAGCATGACTTTTTGGTAAGAAGATGCATCCAGTCTGTCATTAAACCATACCGCTGTTATACCTTGACTTTCGCCCGTGAGGAATTTTTTCAACAGGAACGCATGTTGTTGTTCATAACTCAGCCATGCACCGCTGTTCGTGTCAACGCATCATACTTCCCCTCCACTCCCCTCGGTTATTTCATATTTTAGGGAAAAACGTCGTTGGACCAACGATCTGCGGTCTGACCGACGACCAGCCAAACTTCCTTCGACGAACGTACCCGCTTCGAGAGTCATCTTAAAACATCCCGAAATAGATACCAAAGTTTGAGCCGCTGGCTCGTGTGATAATTACTGGACGTTGTATTTTTGGGGAAAACAGTGTCACTATCCTTTGTGTCTTGGGATCTGGTCATTCTAAGCGCTCATTC
Organism: Trissolcus basalis; assembly: GCA_025266255.1. Classification (NCBI taxonomy): domain Eukaryota; kingdom Metazoa; phylum Arthropoda; class Insecta; order Hymenoptera; family Scelionidae; genus Trissolcus; species Trissolcus basalis. Next base: position 41,607 of record JAAMPD010000342.1, on the reverse strand, counting down.
TTGGCGTTTCTGGCTGAATTATGGCGCAGAAACTGAGCCTCGTCAGTGCTCATGGTTGAGGTTATGTGATCCGGGCCCGCCGAACCTTTCGGGCCTGCCCAAATTGTGGTTTAATGGCTCGAAGAACGAGGGAAAGAGATCACCGAGGACCAATCAAGCGTCTCTGCCAAGCTGAGATGCTTAGGGCCTGTGCGGCTCTTCCTCAAAATTGTGTCTTTCCGATACGCGGCAAACATAAGAACCGAACAAGTCGCCGCTGTCTTTTCATTTCAGCTTACGCTCGCTATCTACTTTACCTTCAGTACCAACGATTTTCTATGATCATATAATTATCCAAACGCGAGTTTGATTAAAAAACAATGATTTGTTATTTTCAATCGAATGTTAATGTCGATTTTTTCATTTTTATTTTTCTCATTAATATCCGGGTTTTTTTTTATTTATAATATCGTAATCGTCGGTATCCTTGGATCTAGCGCGGTTTAACGAATGTGAATTAATTTTTATTTAATGTTTTATGCAAAGTGATTTCAAGTTCAGTTCTGTTTACCTCCTAATACTTTTGTTAACCTGATTTACAGTCAGTTAAATTGTTGATTATGTCCGTTCTGTTCGTTTTGCATCACTTGTGATTGGGTAATGTAGATTTAGCAAAACATGAATTAATCAGTCTTTTCAACTACAAATATATGATAAAGTAATATTCAACTCTCTTGCGTGTTTACTGTACATAAAAACAGTTATAAACAAGCGAAACAACATTTAGATTTTTCAACAGACATTTTAATGATTTTTTGCAGACCACGCAGAACTATGTAATCCGACTGCTTAGTCGTTAAAAACTGCCAGTTTTGCAATGACTGTTGAAATGAAGTGATGATTAATATTTATAATCAACCTGACGTTAGTTGACTCTAACAATGAATAGTTTGTGTCAGGGGACAAAGAGATTTTAAAGCGCCATCTATTGGAGTGAAAAATAGCCCTAGGTGACAATAACTTCGTGACCGTTACACCAAATTCTAAAAAAATTACAATGACAAAAAATTTGTAATGTTTTTGTCAATTTCCTTATACGTAAGAAGTGGTGAAAATTATTTGTTGATTTATAGATTTCAACAAAGTTTATCTGAGATGATTCCTCTGTTGATATTATATTTTCCGGGTACAAGGAGGGGCTAAACGAGACAACCCGCGCGAACATCACCGGTTGTATGAGAGAGGAGAAAGATTGCGCTTTCTGTTTACCTGTTATATTATGGTTCTTATGCAGGATGTGAGCACGCCTCTAGTTTAATGTTTTCATCTTGACATCAGGGAATAGAAAAAGGTCAAGTTTTTTTTCACGTTAATATTTGTTGTCATTGTTAATAAAAAATAAAAGTTCTTAAACCGAACGTAAGAACTTTTTCAGAGATTAGAATTATTAATTTATCTTAACAACAATGAAATAATTTTTTTTTTCACAATATTTAGATTAGACGAAAATCTAATACCTACAATTTTTTAATAAATGAAACTTGAAATCATATTCATAATTTTAAATAAAATGATTTTTTTCTACGTTCAAGTTTTAACGTTGAAAAGGGTTTGAAAAATGCAAAAGTGAAGTGGAAGAAAAGAAATGCACGTTGACCTTGATTGGGTGGCCCTGAAATTCAGAGGCGTGGTTTAGGGTGGCATCTTTTGAATCAAAAGAGTATCAGGAAAGCAAGTGACCGTGGAACGAAAATTTGTGCCGCTTGTGATACCATGGTTATTATAATTACCGCAAATTTTGGCTCGTCTCACTTTCCCCTTCGCTTCAATTTCAAGTCAGTCAGATAATAATCGGTTTTTGTCCCGTGGCTGGTGGGAACGTCGAGCCCCTGTGAACAACATCTGCAACAGGATCACATTCGTTCGATAGAGCTTCCAAACTCTTACTTTTTCAAACCTTATAAGTAAAGATTTTTATTTCTGTTATTCCAATTTCTTCTCAAATTTTTGATAAATATTTTAAATTAATTGATTAAATCAAAATGTTGCTTTAAAACATTGTTTATTTTTATGTTGCTTATTCTAAACTGTACATTATGTATAAAAAAATGTTTTAGATTAGATTTTAATTATTATTTTTTTTATTTTCAGTGATCTAGAGGTGAGCAATGGAATTATTAATTGAGATACTAATTGTTGCACTACTGAGGATGAAATACAAAATACATAATAATACACATAAATTTAAATTTCGTTTTAAAAACTTAAGGGTTGGGTTGTTGACTCATAAGCTTCAAGGTCAAAGGTTATTATGACAAATGTTTCTATTAAAAAAAAAGTTATTTAAAAAAGTTAGTTAAAAAAGATTTTTACGAACTTTATAAATCTCCTGCGGTATTTTATTTTATAATAACATTTGTTAACCCCTAAAAATAATTCAAAATTTATTTCGTAAACAATTCATTTTCGATATTACTTTGATTAATTCAACAATTAACAAATAATAATCATTGGAACTCAATTTCGCTATACGTATAAAATTTCATACATTTGACATCTAGATCGGAGTTCTCTTCCAAGGGTAGTTTCGTGTGAAAGTAACATTTTCTTTAACATCCGGAAGTTTGTTTCAATTAGTTTAAACTTATATTTACATAAAGAATATGAAATTATGTATACATATGTTTATGTATTGAAGCGTATGATCACATGGGACCTAACGTGCCACTTCTTAGAAAATGATGCGATCCTGATAGGTGTGAACCACGGCGCCGCGTGCCGACGCAACCCATTGAACCTTCGAAAGCTCCACTGACATTGCGTAGCGTTATTTAAGGCCACGGTGCACGGCTAACCACGCAGCGAAACCGCCAATCCTGTCTAGGTCACGAGACAAAACAAATTAGCAAAAAAAGTTGGCAGCGGTGGGATTCGAACCCACGCCTCCGAAGAGACTGGTGCCTTAAACCAGCGCCTTAGACCGCTCGGCCACGCTACCCCGATGAGGGAAGTCCCCCACAAGCACTACTCGACTCTTACGTACCAAATTTTTCGAAACTTCACACATTTTTCAAATATTTTATCCAATTTTTCGTCCTGCAAAATTGGCGGCATGACAGAACAAACATTAACCCATCCCAATCGGTTTTCTTTACAAACAAAACCAGATATTTTTAAAAATTCATTACACACCAAAATAAAATCAACAATTTATTTTTACCGGTTAACGATTTTAAAAGGTTTAATAATTTCTTGAAAGTTAAAAATAAACAAATTTAAAAATAATCAGTCGCGTTTTTTTTTCTGTACGATAAAAAAGATCGTTCTAAAAAAGTTGATTGTTTGATATTTTATTTTTTATTCTTTTAATTATATAGTTTTGGATAAATTAAACAATGGTCAGAAATCTTAGAAGTTTTGAAAAAGAAGGTTTTTGTGAATGAGAAAATTAATTATCCAAAAGTAGTGGAATTTTATTTGTATGAGTAAGTGGTCCACATATAGATGAGTAAACTCGCCCCCACATTAACCAACACAAACGAGGGTATATTACGGATATATATGCAGCACGAGACGCGAGCATCACACTTTTTGTGCTTGCGTTAAGAAATAAAGAAAGTCTTAAGCGAATCTTTGACGAGTTAAATTTTAAATTTGTATTGTCAAATTCATAATCTTTACAAAATGCCTGGTCGTCCACTTTGGCAGGTGAGTCCCTGTGTTTCTGTCATGGAAATAATAATAAATCGTACCTTCGCATATTTTTAAAACTGTTTGTTCAGTGACAAGTGTTCGAATATCGTTTGCAATTTGCGCGCGCGGTCTCGGATGTGTTTCTCGTTGTTGTTGTGATGAAATTATTACCATTTATTTTTTATAGTTGACGTTGACCTTGGGCTACATATATTTTCGTTCGAGTCATTGACAGGCTATCAAATTTACGTTACATTTTACGTTATTTATATGCAACATTGTGTGACTTATATGACAGCAAAACATTTCAACATTTGACAGTGTTATGGAATATTAAATAGAAAATAACTATATTTTCTATCTAAAATAACTTTCGTCTACTTTTATCTAAAACTAGAATTTTGATTTACAATTTTTTGCAAAATTGCTAAAATTACCATAAAAACATTTTTTAATTTTGTATTTCATTGTTTTTATATTAGAAAAAAAATTGTGACGAAAATGATATTTTTGAATGTTCGAAACTATAGGAAATGAATAGCTTATTTTATTTATAGAGATTTTGTTTAATATTTTGTACTAATTAGTTCAATTAAATTGGAGTGCTTAAAAATAAAATGTTGAGAATAAATTGATATTTACATTTGAAATTTTATAATTTTGGGATCACCTCGTCTGACGCGTAAGAATAATAAAGAGTTTTCATGAACTGATTCATTTTCTATTTCGAGATTTCCGCACAAAACTTTAATCTACGCACATTCGTGAAAATAGATTTATCATCGTCTTATAACTGCAATGGTATAATATAAAACTGGAAAACAAAATATCCAAATTTATTTATTCGTCGATGAATTTGTCAATAAATTCATCTTGAATGTAAATCATTAGATTGAAGATTAGTCGTGAAACAAAAATTTCATACTGGATTGTTGAATAAAATCTGGATTTATAAAAAATCCAGATAACTTTTTTTATCCGTGTTTAAATTTCGTGTGTCGAATTTGAGTCGCCGATTTTAATAGAATGGCACTGACATTCACATGGCGACTTATTTCCGTTCCAAGGGTGTGAATCTAGGTTAATATTATTTTTTGTCTCAAAAAGCATGGCTGGTGTTTTAAATTCGGATCTCTAATTAGAAGACGCCCAAAAGTCTGTGTTTTCCAATCAAAAACAAGGCTTGAAATGTTGGTACTTTTCCGTTTCCAAATGTATAATTATTTTCAACTTGATTCAAACCAATTAATTAAATAATATAAATAAATTCATTATATATTATTAGAATATAAAACCAAATTGAATAAAATAATTTGGTCCGAAGAAAACGAATAATTTATACAATTAGATAAAATTCAAAACAATACAACTTTCGTCTCATGTATAAATTTAATTTCACATGCTCGCATATATTTTATACATTTATTATGGTTTCATATACAAATATATAATTTATTTCATCTCCCATATACAATGACACTGATATGAATGCATATCATGCAAGTACAAAATTAATAACAATTATCGTTAGTTTTTTCACATGTGTCTGGTGTTTCCAAATCCTCCATGGCCGGATTGACTTGCCCCCTTGTTGAAACCCATTTGCAAGTTCAGTTGTCCTTCGTGGGCACGCAGTTGTTCATCTGTGAATTCTCTTTTGTTTTCGTCTGCCATCTTCGGGCCCAGTCTAGGTCCTGTGTACTCTGGGTGTTTTTGAGTCTGAAAAAATTAATGAAATTTCAATACGAATTCAAATTTTATGAAAATATCCTAACGCTTATATCATATGAATTTTCATTCATTGTTACAGTTGGAAAGCAAAGCCGAACTGTAAAAATTAAATTTATGAAAATGAATGTATTTTTATTTTTTTGCAAGAAGATGCAAAAACACTTTTGATAATATAAAACTTTTTATTTCAAGTTTTAGTCATATAATAATTATTTCATATTATATTGAAACTGATTTTAATTAATATATGAATTTTAAAATAATATGAAAACTAGATTATTGTCAGTTTTTAAAAATGTTTTTAGATAAAACGATTTATCTAAAATGAGCATTGAAACGATTTATTTAAATGAACAATTGTGTAAATTATTAATTCTTCATAATAAAAATTATACTTACAATTCTTCCAAGGGAGTATAAGCAAAGGGTAACTTGAGGAATATTTCTTCGTTCAAACAAATCCGCAGTTTGGAAGATTTCTTCTTCTGGAACACCATATTTCTTTATAGCAGCTTGAAACCTGAAAAAATCGATCATTTTATTACACCAGTCAAAATCTTTTCACTTCCAACAAAATAACATAATTAAAATTTACATCAAATTTAATTTATACAAAATATAATTACATAAAACAGTATAAAATGAAATGAAATAAATCTATCAATATAAAAAATGGACAAACCTTTGAATATTTTCCATGAGTTGGAAATTGGTTCCCTTGGTTTGAATTTTCTTCACTGAATTCGGCGCGATTTTGTTGATAAGATTACAAAGAACGACACCGTCTTTCAGGATGTCCTCATAATTTCCAGGGGGTAGTTTTTCTCCCAGTACATTTTCTATCCATTCCAAGACCTCGGCTTCTTGTTCCTTATTACGAGCCTGTGAATATAAAAATCAAATTAATATTCAAAAACTCTTCTACCCAATTAATTTTAACTAATTAATTTAATTCAATAAATAATTCATCAAATCTCACTTAATTACTATTTCAAATTAATCAAATCCATCAAATTATTTAGCTGCCATAATTTTCTAATTGAAATCTACTCGAACATACTTAAACCAAAACATTTATTATTGTTGCAGTATAATGAAAACAAGAAAAAAAAATACATAAAAAATTTCCGTTAGAACAAATACAAAAATAATGATTTATGGATTTTCAAAGTCGAAATATTGAAGCTGACAGAGCACATGTTGCAAATCAGTTAAAATTACGTTTCTGTATCAAACAACTTAATAAGTCACCATTTTACGTCAAATTGACGCAAGTAAATTTGGCAAACCTTTTTGAAACAATTAAGGGATGTATTTTTGATTTCAACTCATCTTTCTTTTGATTCTTTTTTTTTCTTTGTGGTGAACGTAAAGCTTGAAAAAATATAGAGCTCATCTTTCACGAGAGCGAAGTTTGAGGTTGAAAGTAAAAAAGAAAGATGAAAGAAAAAAACGAAAGAAAACAGCGAATCCGCAACATGCTTGGTGTTGGAGTTTTAATTTTAGCGTGTTCGAGAACTTCGGAGCGATCGGACATGAAAAATCGTTTCGCTCAGTGGCGAGAGAGCAGTTAGCTTTGCAAAATTCAACTGAACGTGTAACAATCCGCTAAATTTAACGTCAAATTTTGTGTACGTCTGCGTGCACGATTCGATATTTTGATAATAGTTTCGCTGCCTTTGGCACCGGCTCAAAAGAAACACCTGTACGGTGGGTGTGCATTTTATTGTTTTACATCCGGAAAACGACGATCAATCGGGTTGTTGTTTTTTTATGCATGAATGAAATTTATTCATAGATCATCTTCTATTTAAACCGTTAAACAATTTTACAATTATTATATTCTTAGATTTTCATTTATTTTTCGTTTTTTTAAAGCAATTTTCGATTTTTTAATTTTCGTTTTATTGACAAACCAAGAAACAAATTGAAATGAAACAAAAAAGTGAATGAAAGTTGAACCATTAAAATTGTTTGTTTTTGTTATGTTTTGGTATTTGTAAGATGTGTATTTTTAATAACAAACGAAATATTAAACAAAAGTGTTGTGTACGTCAGTGACAGAAATCATATTTAAAAATAGTTGCACATCTTCCGGATAATTTCCGGTGATGTCGGCCCTCGAGATGGTTGAGAAAATGACTAACTAAAATAGAACCTTCCGAATTCGCTTTACAGGCGGCTGATAATGTTTTAAAGCCGAGTAAACAATTATAACCAAATATTTTCACTGGAACAATAATTATATTTGTTCAACCAAATTCTTTTCTGATCAAAAAGGAAAAAAAAAAAAAAAAACAGTAAAAACGGGAGAAAGAAAATTTACGAAATTGTAAATTCAAAAAGCTTTCAAGTAAATGTTATTACAAGTTTATTCAAAATAGAAATTTTATTGCGGGATAATAAATTAGTACAAATTAAGATAAACGATTTGAATTTTCAGAACCTAACACATCTGGTTTTGATAAATGTTTATGCTTTTAGTGTAATTCAGCGTTGGTTTATCTGTTTATAACTTGCAATTTCTAATCTTTTTATTACTATTAATCGTGTTTAAGATTTTTTTCTAATTTCATTACTCAATAGGCTGATAAACACCAACAAATTAAAAAATTACATGTTTTTTTTCAAACTTTCATAAAAACTTCACACAAACAATTTCAAACACAAATTAAATTTTAATTAATCATCAATTAATAGTTTAGTGAATCGAGATTGAATATAAAAAAGATGAATATTAAAATAGAACCATAAGTTGAATGATAAAAAAGTTTTTTGTTAAGTTTGGAGAATTAAAAAAAAATTATACAAGTTAGAAGAATAACAATTGAAAGATTATTAATGAAAGACGTACCGGCATTTTTGCGATGGGGTGATCGGAAGAATTGACAAGGGTCGTGAATTTAAAATGTCGCCAACTAACGTAGAGACTAACGTCGACGGTGAGCGTCGCAACGCTATATGCTGTTATCCCCTCCGCAATTCGCGGCTTCTAATCTTTGGTGGCCAGAAATTTTGGCACCGCGCCAGGTGCCTGTTCTCACACCCCCGCGTATTTCCAGAACTTGCAAAGTATTATTTAACTTCCAGTAAAACGACGAGTGATTATCGTCCGTGGACAATGATATATAACATTAAACTCGCTTTGATCGTTTAACAAAATGGAAATAACTTGTCCCCAGACAAAAGTTTCAACATTTTCATGACATTTTCCAGATTTATTGTCCATTTCCTCTTTTGAAATTCGAACCCTATGGTTTAAACTGTGAAAATTAATTGGCTCATCAAAACAACAATGTTTCTAACTCGAAACTACATAAAAATATCCAACTGTTTTTATATTAATATTATATTATTGATAAATTCATATTCTGTTTGTTTTGAAACAAAAAATTTTATTTCAAGATTAATTTGTCTCGTGCGTAAGAAAAACCTATTTGTGTAATTATAGAAAGTCAAAAAATATAGCTATTTACTATGTCAAAAATATACGATACAAGAAAAAAAAAAACAGTTGGATGAACATCTAAAATTATCGGGGTAAAAAATACTTTGTCTATAATTTTTGATGTCACATTACGTAGGCGCGTAAAGAACATTGACTTTTGTATCTGATTTTTGATAGTTTTAAAAAATGAGACGGGATTTTGTTACAAAACAAACCTCCTAAGAGATACTAAATTAGTTTGTTTAATTTTATATTTTAATTGAAACGAAAATGATTTGAAACGTGCGATTAATTTTGAATTTGAAATATTTGAGTTGGGTTGATTTTGAATGTTTGAATGATTTTTCGGGAAACATTGTAGACGATCAATTAAATTTAATATTCGATCTCATATAAAAACATGAAGTGAAGCAATCTAAATTGAGAGATGGCCTCACCCTTGAGAATGGCCCAAATCCAAAAATTACGTTGTCGAGTCGGTTTGGCCAGCTTCCATGCATTAAAAGACTTGTTTCGTGCAAAATACACCTACTTGTTTACATTGAACAGTTTCACTTATCCGAACAGATGTTCACGGTCGTAAACAATTTTTCCATACGTCAAAACAGTGATGAATAATATTTATAAGTAATACGTCGAAGTATTTCAAATACTTAACACGTCGTTTCAATTCCGCCTCCCCCCCTATTTTCAATTTTTTTATATTTCTATTTTTTTATTTTAATTTTTTTTTAATTTCAGATCATTCAAAATAACTAAACTATTAACTTCATTTATACAATTTCACCTTCAATTGACTTTTGATATAGATATTTTTTGTTTTTATTTGTTTATTGGATTAAAGATTGATAAAAAAGGAATGAAAAAAATGATAAAAAAACGGTTGTGTTGAGTTGCTGTACAGCAACCCCTAAATGGTAAACAGACATAGTCGGTACGGCCGAACATGACGAGTACCGACGAAGATAGCGACGAAGTTTCATGCGTGTGTCACTAGGGGGCTCCCGGAAAAAGTTTCCCGCATGCGGAGCGAGTGTTTAAAAATATAAAGAGGAAGGAATGAGGAAGTATCATCAGCTTTGCGCAGTGGCGATATCGTAACCAATGAGGTTCTACCGAGGTGCGATTATTGCTAGTTGAAAACTTTTACCAATACCCCGCCATGTCGGTGTGAAATACCATCGTCACGGCAATTTTTGAAAGTTTCTACGGAAACTGATTAGACAATCCAAAAATAAATATTCTTTCCTAACAGGTTATTAAGATTTGAAAAACTGTAGGAGTTTTTAATATATGAATGACAAAAAAATTAATGTTTTGTTATATAATATGTTAAGATTCTGAGCATAAAATGTTGATCTTCTAATGTTTCTTCTACGAAAACAACAATAAAAATAAAAGAGCAAATTAAATATTACGGATAAAAAATTGGTAGAATATTTCAAACATAAATTAAAACTTGAAGGGCACGGAAAGTTAATAAAGGAGTAAATTTTTGTTAAAATCGATTATGTTAATTAATTAAAAAACGGATAAAACTTATGAAATATAAACAAAAATTTATTGAAGGTCACTAAAGACAGAAAAATCAATTTATTTTCACTTTTCTATCGAGCAATAGAAAATCGCTTTATTATTTTTCAAATTGTTGTAGACAACTTGTAATAAACTATATAAGGTAAATGTACCCGTTATCGTGACTGTACCCATTATTGTGATTTATCATAATTAAGTTAGTATATTAAATAATTTACGAATCGTAAGAATAATTCATCCCATATAAATAAAAAATTGATCAACTTATGAAAATTTTATTTGAATTTGGTGTATTGTTTCAATTTTACAACATATAATACACTTTCACGATAAGGGGTACTAAAGTCACGGTAATGGGTACATTTACCTTAATTGTAAATTTCAAATGTGTATTTCAATATGATGTTAATTTTTAGGTTGCTGGAAAACGTGAGCCAGAACAAGAAGCTGAAGCTCAACAATGGATCGAGACGGTGATTGGTGAAAGATTTCCTCCAGGTAAGATGAGATAAATAATGCAAAATGAAGTAAACGAAAAAAAAACATTCATTTTCAAGAACAAACTGAATAAATAAACTAAACAATAAAAACAAACAGAAAACGGAAACCCACACGAACAACAATATATTTCAACATATATTTTCTATATTTAAAATATATTCATTCATATTTGTCTCGTAAGTGGTCGCGTCAAATCCTATAACGTAAATGGCCGCGCATTGGTCATTTCGACCGACATGTCTATTAATGTTTGGAGTCTGAATTATTACTTTTTGCACGCGGAATAAATATTATATGATAATTCGATAATGAATTTAACGTTTTTATTAATAATATTTAGTTGATAATGAACTTGTTTTTTTTTCTGAAAAAAATTGAAAAAATTCATCCCAAAAAATTGAAGCTTGATGGCTCGACTTAACACACAATATATTTGATAAAAATTTTATATTTCATGTTGTTTCTAATTGTAAAAGATTTTATATTTCGCAAAAATGATTATTAATAAATAAAACAACAATTTCCGTCCAAAATGAAAAAAAAAACATAAAAATAATTAATTATTATGTTCCAATGAAATAAATATTAATTTTATCGAAAAAATATATTATATTTATACGAAAAATATAAAATTAAAGTATATTTCTGTTCCGTGAGATCCAAAAACAACAAAAAAAACAAAAACAACAAAACATTGACACTTATATGAAAAGAAGATTCGTGTCAGAGAAAGTCCACCTCAGCTGCGATCGATATCAGGTTTTCGCCCCTGACCACATGTCATGAAAAGAACCCGGGGAGGGTACGCAAATGATATTTCCGTACATATTATCCGACTTGATAATTCCCACGTGTTGCAACCCCCTGCGAAAGAGAACTACCTCTGAATAATTTTTAGTCTCCTGATCAACGGAGGCAGTATAGGGTTGAAAGCATTACGATTTGATCGTTTTGCAAAGCACCCTCATTAGACTCGAAAGTCCGAAAATGCAGCCAACCTTGTCTTCAAGTGCTATTGAAAAACCAAACGAAAACAACTCTGACCTTGCCCCCCGCATCTTTCAACCTCCAAACTCTTTTTTTCATGTAAACAAACAAGACGATGAACATAACAAATGAATATAAACAAGTGGAATGAAAAAGTCGCGTTGGCAAGTTTGTTATTGTTGAAAAATGATGTCAATTTGTAACAATTTCGCGTTGTGTATACGATCCTGTTAGATGGAGGTGGTGAAATATCGTAAGCCTTCTTATATCAACCACCCCTGTTATATTTCTGAATAGTCGATCAATGTTCATCTTTTTCGACCGGTTCTCCTATGCGATAACATGTCACCCGGATAAACGCGACGAAACATGTGACGTCGGTAAGGTTAATATTCTGAGGTAGGTTAGTTATTACGACAAAAGTCTTCGGATCGAATGAGAGAAAGCCAATTGCAAATACAAAAACAATGCTCTCGCCGGAATCGTGCATATCGTCGATCTTATTTCAACGACTTTGTTTACACAAAGTTTGTTTATTTTTTTCCTGTCCATTATTGCAATTAAAGAATGGATTTTGTTTTTTTTTCGTTTAGTTAAATGTGAATTGTTGTTGGAAATTAATCGGTCAGTTGATGTGGCGGTACTGTACAGCTGTAAATTGTTGTTCCACAATGTTAAATAAACTGAGCCTTCAGTATAATGCAAAATAATATTAAGATAACATAAAATGTTGTAACGTTACATGCAACTATTTACATCATCCACCTTCTTTGGTGGCGCGATTTACAAATTTGAATTCTCGCTACGGGGTTGCAAATTTTTTCATTTGCCATGTTTTTCTTCGACAATCTTGATCCGAACAGGCCCGAGGGCAAATTAAACAAACGGGATTAGTTTTAGCTTTAATTGTTTTTGCGGTAAATAAATAATGACGAAATAAAAGGGATAAACAAATATTGGCCAAAAGGTCAAGGTGAGAAGGGAATAAATAATGTTTTGTCGTATGAGGAATTATGAATTGGACGGAATTTGTTTATTGTTATTAATTAGAAAGTTATTAAATAATTGAAGGTAAGGGTTGGAAGGAAATTTGAAGGTCGTTCGGAGGGGGCGGAATTGTTTTGTTTTGTTGTTTGTTGGAGGGTTGTGAAAAATGGGTTCGAGTAATAATTGTCTTGAAGAATGGGGGAACCCCTCTTTTTGATATTAAATGCATGATATAAGGGTGGAATTCAGGACGGAGCTTGTGGGGGATCGAGCGACCTCTTTTGCCTTTTGCGCTCCTGGCAAAACGCGCGCTTCGTTACGTCACAGTTAACCACCCTTGCAACAGTATAGCGCGGGGTGTTTCAACCCCTACGTGGTGCATGGATCCCTGATGGGGCAAACATGCCGAGCGTCGAGGCAATCAGAATCACTTAGTCTATAAATACCAACCTGCAACTTCGTTTCATAAAGTGTCGTTTCAACAAATTAAAACAATATTGTATTTAAAAAAAAACAAAAAAATGCTTCTGATACACAACAGTGTTTTTGAAAAAGATTTTGTTATCACTTATAAGATGAATTAAAACAGATTGTTTTTGTATGAAAAACAAATTTTATATAAAAAACAAATAAAAAATGGGTTTGGTAAACAATGGTATTTTTAATAAAGGTATTGTTATTATTTATAAGATGAATTTAAAAACAGGGTGTTTTGAAAAAATAAAAAGATGTTCTTTTATAAAAGTTAATATTGTTTTACGAGCAGAAAATTAAATTCAAGATTAAAAGAATACAAATTGTGTTGAGTCACAGTTTCGATATGTTTGTAAAAAATATTTTAAAATATAATCAAACCGATAAGGATATGAAATGAATGTTAAAAAGAAAAAATAACAGTGAAGAAATATCGATAACAAATAATATAAAAGCGAACAATTATGAAAATAATAAACATTTACCTTCTGAATAAATGGAATAGTCAATAGTTTTTGGAAGTAATCCAAAGAAATTCAATGAATTTTGAACAATATGTGAAAGCTCACGAAATATGAACAAAAGAATGAAACATAGGTAAATAAACATATACAAATTCGGTCATAAAATACAGTCAACAATTCTCTAATGTAATCAAAACAAACAATACAAAGGAATGAAATCTACAAAACGTATATTCTTAAACAATTTTCGACAGTATATCTCAGATGCAGTTCGCCTGGTATGCATTGAAAATTCGTACACACAATTGAGTCGATTTCGCAGCCTTGCTAATTTTTTTCAGAGCAGATCTGTTCACGACCTACAAGTGTACAAAATTTCAAGTCGTTTCAACTCTTGGAACAATATAAAAAAAGTGCAAGCGTGTGTTCAAAATAAAATTTATACATCGGAATAGTGATCCATATCTACATTTCTGAAAATGCAAATGAAATTGCAAAGTATAACGTTTGATATTATTTTAATTAAAACAGTTAAATTATTGTGAACAGGGGTGGGTGCGCGTAGCGCGCGGGGGGCGCACCCCGCTTGGCGGGCGGAGCCCCCTAGTTATTTATAAATAAACAAAATTTAAACAATCCGTTGATTTATATATATATATATTTTTTCATATTTATTTCAAATCTATTACCGCGGGAAAACATGAATAGAAAAATCATCGAGAAAATTTCACGCGCAAACGATTACTCACAGACGGTGGAAATGTGGGAAATCATTCGTAGCCTCCATTTCAGACGTTTGTCAAATGTCCGTCACAGCGGCGCACAGATGCTCTATTTCATCAGGATACTAGCAAACGTCAGTTCTACCTATAAATTTCGGCGTCGTTATTTTTATAACAACAACGAAGTTTATTCATTTTTTCTCCACTTCCACCTATCAAATTTTCTCAATATTCAAAACTTTCAAAGACAAAATAAAAATAAAAACTTGCAAAATCCAAAACTCAAACTATAACAACAAATGTACAAAATCAATTCGTTAACTAAATTTGTCCAAATTCAATTTGTTAAACCAAAATTACAAACAAAACAAATTATTTTCAATATTTTCAAACCATCAAATTTGTTTGAAAATATCATTTTATTTATTTGACATTATAAATTATTCTGATTCTGATAACAAAAAAGTTGATGAAAAATGATGGAGAATTTTGTTAATAAATAATTGGAAATTAAAGAAAACGTGAGTTTCTAATTGTTGTTATTTATTTTTTTTTTTGTATGAATTGAAATGTGGTTATTCGCGATGACGTCACGGAAACTTGGGCGTATTAGGATAGCAACATTAAGAAGTAGATGCAACTTGGTTTTGATTTCATACCACCGCGAGCGGAATGTCCTGATACGATTTTCTAGCGCACTTCCGGTAACACTTGGAGGCTCTTTCAGAGTCACCGGATGAAATTGCGTTATAAACTTGGACAGGCTGATTGAAAGCACCTTTCTACAAATGCACGTCAGTTGTCAACCGTCCGTCAAGAGTTCGTCAGTGACGTCATTTCGAGGAGAACCTACCAGGATTACAGCCCCGAGGTAGATTTACGAGCTAGAGCAACAGGTGGTTAGTAGGTCATTCCAGGTCGAACACAGAATGGAACCGTCGTGACATTCAAGATTCTTTTTCAAATTCAATTCATATATATTTTTTTACAATTTCGTGTACCTATAAGAATCTAAAATATATTATACATCCATGCCAAACTTTTCATATTTGTTTATACGAATGTTTGTATATAAATATTTATATATGATTTCTATATAAAATCTATATATACTCTTGTTTATAAATTAGTATATTTTGTATCTGACTGTATATGGTTATATGATAAATATAGCCAATTGAATTGAACGTTTATACATGTTTCGTATAAATTTATATCTGTGACCATATATGGTACATATTATTAATGATGTTTCAATTATTTTTTATGAAATTGCAATTTTATAATTTTATAAAAAAGTATAAACTAAATACAAAGTTTATATTTGGAAAAGATGATTTATTTAATTGCCGTTGCTGTAATTAGAAAAAGTTAATACATTTTTATAAATAAGATGTTATGAGATGTTAAGAATGTTATAAACAATTTTAGTTTAATGAGAAATTTGGAATGGTGTAGAGGTAGCTTGGGAGGAAAAATTGTATAATCGTGCGCAGGATGTTGTCCTGGTGAAAACCGTGTCTCTGACGTTTTTATGATGCGTCCGTGACATTTAATCAATACGGAATCTGCGCATACGTACTAAATACTCCAGAAGGGTAGTTCGGGTACTTGATATATATAAGATAGTTTTAATAAAATTCGCACATTATTTCAACTTTATTGAAAGACATATGTCGATTAATTTTGTTTATTCAGAGTTTGAATTTTGTTTTTCTAATTACAATATAAAATAATTTTATTTTATTATAAATTTTTTGTTTTCTTAACAATGTGCTAATAATTTGTGTTAGTTCAAATTTGTACTTTCAGTTTTTGTTTTGAAGTTTAGTTAAAATTTATTATAATTATTATATATATTTTTTAATTTCACTATATTTTTATGTATTTTTCAATTTTTTAATAATATTTTATATAATATTGATAACATTTTTACAAATGGTATTTTCTCCATAGTTAAGAAATTATTTTTTATATTCATTTTCGTCTGATTGTTATACAAAAACATTAATTAATTACAAAAAGTAAAAAAAACTGTATCAAAGTGAGACATAAAACTCTAGACAATAATTAGATATTTTTTAAATTTTCAATTATTTATGACAAATAAAAGTTTACAAGGTACAAATTTTAAACAAATTCTGACTTTCCAGAAGAGAAGGATTTTCAATCTGTGAATTCGTATAAAATAATTTCCAAAGTGGTTTTGTTAGATTAATTAGACTGATATTAACAACTTATCACATATTTAGCCATAAAAAATGCAAAATAATACAAAATTAAGTATTATTTGAAAAATTATTTTATTAAATAAGATCTTTTTTATTATCAAATAAAGTCACTTGAAATTGGCCTCTCTAATATTCACGCTAAAGAAAATCGAAACTCAAAAAAAAAAAAAAAAAAAACTTAAGCAATACGATAGAAAACTCAAAAGATCTAAAAATAAAAATGATTCCAAAGAAACATCGAAATGAATAATAAAATAAAACGATATTTTCAAGATTATCTATGAAAAACAGATGAACAAAAATCTCGAGTCCACTTGATTTCCTGGACCACGAAAGTGGGACTTTGAAGTGGAAGTGCGAATTGCTGAGGCACCTTTTTCAAAGCCAAAATGGACCTTTAGTTTTTTGGAAGGCAGGAAAAAATAGAATTTGCGGTTGTCGTCGGTGGTCCGCATCGATTAGCACACATCAAGCTGAATAAACGTGACACGAGCCGGACGTGTCAGCGTAGCAGGATACCATACCTAGAGGGGTATTTCCAATCACCAATAAATATCAATATCTATATTTGCGTAAACAGAAACGCGGGCGCTCGGAGGCTGGTGGCAGCGCACCATCTGAGGGGTACCAGGCCAGCATGGCGGTTGTGATCTTGAAGGTCCGTCTTGGGGCCTGCGGGCGTCGACTTCCGGCGAGCCTAAAGACGCGCTATCGATTTGCTGTCACCTCCTCGTCTTTACGACATCTCACGGCATTTCGGCGCTATCAGGCTCGTATCAAACGCTGCTGCCTCGCGGTCCTGCCGCGCCGACCCCATTCGTCATATTTCCCGAATATTGCTAATCGTCGGGCGCCCCACGTTCGGCGCCAATTTTTATTTCTCCCTTTTCGCCGCTCGCCGCTCGACCATAGCAAAAACTCATGGTCGCCTGGTAACCGAGGCAAACACTTTTTCAGCATCAGATGCATTTTTGCCCGTTTCCGGTTCTCACTTCCGGGATCCCCATGGGGCCCTGGTAATCAAGGAGACCGAAGGAGTCCCCAGGGACACTCGCGCCGCACATCTTGCACAACCGGAAGTCGCAATACTTCCGACGCAAAATGCAACCCTGATACCAACGAGAGTAACAGAATTAGACGTTCTGCACATTAGACATATATGTATCCACACCACATTAGATAACAGTCTTTTCGCCATTTTATGTACGGCTTTGGTCCCAATTTTTCTCTCTTTTTTTATTTATTTCTTTTTTTTTTCTTTTTCGCTGGGGGTTTCTTATTGGGTGGATTCTGGTCGGTTGGAGCTGGAGGGCCACTCATGCAATCGACTGTCGATGACTCGTCAATCGAAAATCCAGGCGGACGACCAGTTTTTTACTAGGCAAGCAGATTCTAAAGCTGGATACCTCGAACGATATCGAGCCCGTCGAGTGCAGCTTCCAACAGGACCACGTGACGCCGCGTCCTCACAGGATCAGGATAGTAGTTTTGTACTAATATGGCGCGAACGAGTCGGGGGCGGTGGTGGAGGTTCGGTGTCCAACAACTCATTAGCATATGAATTTTAAACAGGAATGTAATGAACAGATGGGAAAGAAGGAGTTTTTGGATAATGGCGGTTGGTTTTTTTTTTGAAAGGGGATTTGGGATGGGAAAAACATTCGAAAAATTTGAGAAAAGTATGTTTTATATTTAAATTTAATTATATACTCGACACACCAATTAACATAACTGTTTCCGATTTTTCAGAAATTATATTGAATAGTAAATATAAATTTAGTTTATAAGTTATAAAATTTTGGACTTGAATTTGTTCAAATATTTTACTTTCACTATTTTTTCATTAAATTTGTCAAAGTTAAGATAGTTAAGAAAAAGTTTAGATGTTCTGAGGTGCCTTTTCTAATTTTTGTGTCGATAAATATAGAAAATATATTGAAATATAAATTTTGTATGTTATATATTAATAAATATACATAATAATATATTATAATATAATATAATATATAATAATACAGTATATTTTTCGTAAAATAGTAAATTGTTGATTAATTTTTGCAGAAATTTTGGATCAAAGGGGTTTGTCATTTTTTTTTAATATTTTCATCAGTTTTTTGAATGACTTGTTGATTTAGCAATTTAATTTGTTGTTTTAATAAATGAATGAACGTTTTAAACATATTGAAAACTTTTTTTCTGTTACAAATTGGTAATATTCAAGTGATAATTGAAGTACAATAATTTTCAGTGTTTGTTTCTAAAGTTTTATGAATTCAAAATTTTTATTTAAAGTCAATATTTTGAGTTGAAATTGTTTATTTGAATTCAATTGAGTTATATATCATTATACATAACAATATATAAAAAATTAATATAATCATTCCGAAACAAAATTGAAACAAAAATCGTTTCAAAATTGTATCAAATATTCAAAAATGTTACAAATATAAGAACCACTACTTGTATCATTATTCTTACATGAACTTCAATATTTTTAAAACCTCTCATTCCAATATTCCAAACTTTTTCTTTTCTCTACTTTGTCCAATAATTTCTTACAAATATTTTACGAGAATAACAAATAATTTTCTACCATACAAATAAAATCATCCCATCTTTTTTTTCTGTTAAAAATAAAAATTATCCTAATTATACTAATAAAACTAAAATACAATATTTTGCCTAACAGTTCCTAAACATCTTAAACCCACTAAAGAGAGAAGAACGAATTGAAAATTATTAACATACAATACCGAAACAAGTCAAGACTTTTCGTCAAACAAAAAATTATTAACATCTCGATTAGCAGTTTAATCGAAATGATATGATTTGTGAGATTCTAATATATAGAATCTGGATAAACTATAAAAGTGTGTTGAAATGTGTTTTGTTGTGGCTTGCACACATTCTTAGCCGATTACTCGAGATGCGAACATGCTCTCTTAGTAGGACCGCAACTTTCATATTCATAGACGCTGCATATATTTCCATTCCCATTAAGGTTCTTCATCTACGTCTGGGGAGCGAGCCGGTCGGGGCAAAGACGTTTTCGAGCCGGCGTCGAAAATGGACGATTGTCTCGCGCGCCTATGCGCGCCTGATGTCTTGAAATCACGAATCCATCGGAGCTTTTTCAACTAATATTCGATGGCTGTGTAAACTTGCGCGCTCGAAATATATTCGATACATCGATAAGCGACAAGGAACCCCGGGCCGGGGCCGAGCTCCTGCGCCCGGCTGCGCTCCTGATTCTTCGAGATACGGCGTGTCTTTTAGCTTGACGTCGTATGACGAGCGAAAAAAGACGCGACAAAATGCCGCGAAGACGCGCGCAAAAAGAAGCCGCCGGTGTTCTTTCGCCTGTGTCAAAAAAAACGCCATACCCCCTTGGCCGCTCTCTTGGCATAGTGGGGCGCCATGAACGCGTGCTGGTGCACCGGCTGTTATTACACGCGAAATAAAAAAACCAAAGCAACCTGCCACAAAAATGAAAAATCGCGCAAAATAGACAAATAAACCAGCGGAGACGGGGGGGGGTGCAAGGGGTGGGGAGAGGATACAAAAAGCGATGATAACGGTGGGTTGGCATGTGTAACGGAGGACACGATGATTTGCGAAGGTTGTAGGTGTGTTGGTGGCTCGCGACTGCGCGAAAACGAACAAAAACCGAAAGCCCGTTTTCGAGAGTCCTGGGGTCCTGATTCGAACCTACCCACTTGCGATATTTTCATTTTTCTTTATTCTTTATGAATGTAGGTTTCGTGTTGCGCTTCCAAGTGGATTCAGAGTTAAGATGGAAATTGAAAGGAATTGAACAGAAAAGAAAGAAGTGATTGTTTAAGGAATTTTGGTTGTATTTTTGTATTGCAAATTTTGTTGTTATTGTTAAATTTGTAAGAGGTGCCTGAGTAATATTATTCAAAAGTTTCTCATTTTTCTTAGAATTTTTTTTTTTTAATTTGTAATGAAATATATAAGAAAGTGTTATAAAAATTGATGCAGTTTATTATAAACTAAGTTTTTGAACTCTATAATTGTTTTAAATAATTTTCTTAAAGGTATTCAAACTTGTTAACTGTCTTCAATGTTTAAAATTCTTTCAGGCAACGAAATGATCATACATAATTCTTTTTATTTTATTATTAAAATTTATGTTTTTAAAAATTGTTTTATGTTTACAGGTGTCCCTTACGAAGATGCCCTCCGGGATGGTATCATTTTCTGCAAACTCATGAACCGATTGCAACCCGGAATAATATCAAAAATCAATGTCTCTGGAGGCGACTATAAAATGATGGACAATTTAAATCAGTAAGTAAACCAAAATTTTGTATTAATAAATTACCAATAAAAATAGAATATAATTTTACTTTTTGGTACAAAGATAATGCTATTTCATTTAAAAACAGTTTATACTACAATTTATTTTTCATACTATTTTTTGTAAAAAAAGGTGTAAAATAAATTATAAACAAATGAATACGATACAAAAGTTGCAACATTTACAATATAAAAATTGGTATAAAAAATTACAAATTTTAAAATTTTATCATAAGTTTAAGTTTAAAATTCATACTATAACATTTAACAAATTATGGATATTTTGAATATCACAAATTATTGTAAATTTTGGACATTCAAAAATTAAAAAACAAAGAGAAGCGCAACTACTTAGGATAACTTTTTCAACATGAATCAAATTATACATTTGAAACATAAAAAAATATTTAAAAAAAGGATGAAATACATATTTTTCTAAATTGTGCTAAATTGTTATTTTTCTTTCATTTTTTTATTGTAAATAATAATTTGTCCATCACTTTGATTTTTTATACAAAGTTATAAACAAACGTAAAAAGACAGAAATTAAAATAATGTTAAACAAATAGTGGTAAATGTAAATTTGAAAATGTTGTCAAAAGTGTGGAAAAATTGGAAATTTGTCGACGTATTCTGTGACGTAGAGTGGAGACATTCGTACGTACAAGTTTGAATGTCAACTAGTCCTTGCACGACTCTCGTGCTCATATGCGGCAGGCGCGCTGCTTATCAGGTAACCATGCCCAACGGGAGCTGGTCGCATTCTTTCGCGTGCGAGGCGCACAGTCGGTCGTCGGGTTTGCGCCCCTGGTACCGGAGAACACGCGACGCGTCAGTTATGCTCACTCAATTTCTCTCAAATTCCATTTCGCTTGGCTGGCAGTGACCACCGAGATCTTAATTAGTAGCCCTCGATAATTATCGCTCAGACAATAGAAGCGCGTTACTCGGTCGAAGTTGGACTTAGGCGAACATCTCTGCCAAGGAGCTCAAACGCCATATTCTTCTTTTGTTTCTGCTCGGGTCCCGACCTTTTGCCCCACCCGACTATTTTTACGCGCCGCGCTCTTCTCGCTTTTCTCTTCCCTCGATAGCTTCCGACTTTTACAACCCTTTTAAACCACTTTCAAGGGTACTGTCTCGTACGGGTTCTCTCTTCCTTATCAACAATTTTTCATCTTTAATTTTTCATTCTAAATCCACATTTTTATTAGAGAAAGTTCAATGGCGATGGAGAAAAGTAAAGTTTTACTTTCAATGTTGTATTTCAATGATGAATCGTTTGAAATTCATATTTGACGCTGTCAAATTTTGTAATCTATTAATCTCAAAGGCACAACAAATGTTTTATAACAAATTTTTGTAAATTAATATAATTTATTGTAATTATGAACATTTTCATATACATTTGAACGCGTGTTTTTGTTCCTTCAAGTTTGTGAAACAATTTTTTTTTATTGAAATTGTAAATTATTTTGTTAAATAAATAAGATTTAGAATAAAAAAAGTTGTAACAATTTTCCAAAAACTTTTGTAAAAATTATAAGTTGGGTTTAAATGAATATTAACATAAAAAAATTATGAAAAATTGTAAAATTGTAAATTCCGGACGTTTAAAGATTAAACTTTTTGATATATCAAAAATTGTAATTTTTTTCATTTGAATAATTTTTAAATAATTCTTATACAAAAATTGATCAGAACTCTTGTATGAACAATTGAAAAAGATATTCTTCCTCGAGATTGCAATTTTTTGAAAATTATTAATAATTATTATTACTTATAATTGATAACAATTATTGTTTTCTTGTTTATACTAACTGACAATACTGCTTTTTAGATTTCAAAAAGCATGCATCAAGTACGGAGTTCCAGACGTCGATCTGTTCCAAGCTGTCGATTTAATGGAACGCAAAAATATTGCCCAAGTGACCAACACTATTTTTGCCATCGGACGCACGGTAAATTTCAGTCATTTATTTTTTACAATAAAACATTCTAACTTTCTTTTCTGTTTTTATGTTTTAAAAATTGTACTATATTCTATTTATAATTTAAATTAATATTTATATATTGTTTTAAATTGTTATTTAAAAAAATGCGTTTTTCGTATGAAAAATCAGTTTTTGAGTTTTCAAAAAAAAAAAATGCTCTTCTATTTCAGACGTACAGACACCCAGAATGGCGTGGACCATGGTTGGGACCTAGACCATCTGAGGAAAATAAACGTCACTTCACCGAGGAAACACTCAGGGCTGGAGAAGGACTGATTGGACTCCAAGCCGGATCCAACAAGGGCGCGACGCAATCAGGACAGAGTTTCGGTGCTACGCGAAAAATTTTGCTCGGAAAATAGAATTACTTATGGAATTATTTATTACATAAATTAATTGCCGA
Organism: Trissolcus basalis; assembly: GCA_025266255.1. Lineage (NCBI taxonomy): Eukaryota > Metazoa > Arthropoda > Insecta > Hymenoptera > Scelionidae > Trissolcus > Trissolcus basalis. The sequence goes on along the minus strand of JAAMPD010000342.1, from coordinate 18,137 downwards.
AATGTCATTTACAATTTGATCATACGCATTTTTTATCACTTTATTTTGTCGTTGAACATTTTGAGAATGTAATTTTGAATAAAAATTGTAACTTGGTATGTAAACGAATGAAAATGTATAATAAGTTATGAAAATGGGATGTAATTTACTGTCAAAGTAAATGACCATTTTTTGAACTTGATTGTACAATGAATTATAAATTTAAAAAAATGTATCTGGTGATTATAATTTGTTAATTTTTACTTTCCAATTGTCCAACTTTAAATTAAATTATTGAATTAAAAAAAAGATTTTTAAAAAAGTTATTTGAAAACTGTTGGTGATTTTAGAAATTGAACAAAAGTGTTTATGAATTTCAAAAGATTTCAGTAATTTAAGAAACGTTTCAAAAGTATTACCAAAATTGTTGAGTTTGCAAAAATAATATAAAAATAAATAACAACATTTAAGGAAAATGAATTGAAATGTAAAATAAAAATAAGGTGGAAAATGGTTAAATTGAAATTGATGGAAATGTTTGTTAGAAATCACAATTGGCAGTTCATAGGGACTGAGGATGTTAAAGTACAAGTACACTGTACAACGCCAAGTGTACGACTTGTATGTGGAGTGAACTTTTCTTTTGTACAAGTAATCGCGTACATGAATCGACGTCTATACGTACGCGCCGAGCGGCATTGTATGCGTGGGTACATGATACTAGTGGAACTCGTCCGTGACACAGACCGAATGTAGGCGTGACGTGTATGTACACGCATTACACGCATTCCTCGACCGGTTTCTACACCGCCAAGCTCCCCGTGGATCAGGCAAGTATCCTAACGTAAGGAAACTACTCCACGTTACAAAATCCAACTTACATCTCTCGTCCAATTTTATTCAACAAATCATTATCCAACCAAAAACAAAAAAGCAACAAACAAATTCAATCTCAAAACTCCAATCTCAAAATCACTTCATTCAAAATCTGAAAATTCCATTTTTCAAAAACTATTCTGTTTTGAAAAAAAAAAATTTTTTTAAGGACAATTCATTCATAACATAAATTTTGATTTGAAAAATTGAAATGTGAAAGAAAAACCATTTTTGAAAAAGGAGAAGTTTCGAGAGTTTTTTGGGAAGAGAAAAATAAGTAGAATATATGTGTTGGTTGAAAAGTGTCAAAAATGAGGTTTGAAGATGATTGAAAAGCAGTTTGCAAGTTGCGAGGAAGAAGCTCGGTTGGGACGCTGCGGTTGGTTTTTGGAGAGGCGGAAAAATTTGGCGAAGGATCGGCGGAGATGAGACGATGTCGGGCATTGTCAGAGCTGATTTGACACTCTTTCCATTTTCATACGCGCGCGGTTTGCGAATGCGTGAAGAATAGTGGGGCGCTTTGATGCGCGGAGCGGCCACTCCGCGACGCTCCCCTTTTACGAGGATCTCATGTAATTCAAAGAGTTGACTTCCTTAAGCAACGTCATTCACAATTTGCGGTTGGCTTGCGCAACTTTTCTGATCTCCTATTAGAGGGGGTCCCCAAGAACTGGCCTGCCCCACGGATCACGCTCTGATACGTCATGCTTAACACTGTTACGTCTCGTGCGTGATTTAATTCAGCCGAATTTCAGTCGTCTCGCCATCCCATTTACATATCTTGTTCAGGTATCCGAGATTCGACCATCAGATCAAACAATACCAACCAAATATTTTCGGTTTAAATTATTCGTCCTGTTTTCATTTTTTATTTTTTGTCATTTTTGTTTATGTACTTATAGATTTTAAGTTTAAGTTTTTAAATTTTGTTTTTTTTTAATATTTTGTATCTTGAAATTTTGTTAAACAATTTGTATAACAATGTTTTTCGGTTATTGTTTTCCATTTTTGTTGTTTATCATATTTGTTTGTTCGTTAAGAAGTTTGTAAGTTTTGTTTATCATATTTGTTTGTTCGTTAAGAAGTTTGTAAGTTTTGTTTTTTACGATTATTACTAATATTTGTTGGTTTATATTTGTAACTATACATTTTGTTAAACAATTTATATGACAGTGTTTGTTTGTTGTTTGACAATATTAGAGTTTTCACAATTTTACCAAAACAAAACAAAAGTTTAACACAAGTTTTGTTTAATTACAATTTGATATTCTAAATTTTGTTGTTTCTAATTGTTATATTTGTTTGTTTATATTTTTATCTTTATTTTTTGTTTAACCATTTTCGTTTGGATATTTGTTGTATTTTTTTGTTTGTTTGTTTATATTTTATATTCTTGAATTGTGCCTATTTATAATCTCTTTGTTTTAATTCGTTTTTGTTTGATTCATTTTCTAGTTCCTGTGTATTTGTTTGTATTTTGTTCATGACCGGTTTTTGTATCTCATCTTTGTATATATTTCGTTTGTATTTCTTCGTTTTGTTTTATATTATTTTGTTTCTTATTGTTAATATTTTTCATTCTGCTTGTTATTTTTCTATATTCTGCCTTCTTCTATTTTAGTTCATTTATGTCCTTCGTTATATATTAGATTTTTTGGTTGTTAGATATATTTTTACTTTGTTTGTTTGTATTTTGTCTTGTTATATTTTGTATAGTTTGTTTATTTGTTACGTTCATTACATGGTATTTAATTATTTCGTTTGTGTATTAAAGAAATACAATTATTGTAGTTAAAATATTTTTTAGTTCTAAAATCAAAACAACAAATTAAAAAGTTGATTCTTTTTCGAATAATTAACAATTTGATTATATTGTTCATTTTTTATACAACAACAAAAATCCACACTTGTTATTTCCCCTCTCTGCTACAGAATAAAATTAAGTGATGTTAAAAACAGCTTTTGTTGAAAAAACTTTTATTAAAGTTTACAATTATTAGAATCATTCAACAATTTCGAACGATAAAATCTTTTTAAACTTTTCTTCATCTTTTTGTTAACTTTAAGAAAACTGAACAAAAAAATGTTGTTTCCAAAACTATACACAAATTATACATACATTTTCACATAAATTAAAACGATATAATTGAATGCATATTTTTGTGTTATGAAAAATCGTATAACAAACTGATAAAAGAGTTGTTATGAAAAATACAGTATTTGTTAACAAAAGCGGTCGTTCATTAATTAGAATTAAACGTAAGAAATTAAGAGGTAAAGAGTCTCTTGATGTTTATGTGAGCCTATTCGCTCGGAGTTCATTGGTACGTTTTCACGGTACTCTTTGCCGCAATACCGGATTCGATTTGAACTTGGGTGACCCATAAACATAATGAGCGACCAGGGTTCGACCGTTTGAGCCGCGTTGACACCGTCAGACCTAACACAGCTCGCGACAAAAAGCGCCATCCTCTTTTCTAATACACGAAGAAAACTATACAAGACACGAGACGTTATGTTTGGTGCAATCAGGCAATCAGGTAAGTACAGTACTTTCATGTGCAACTGGCTCTTCAGTGCGCTCGGCGCACACCGCTTCGACCGTTCTGATCTCCCATTCATACGGCGGCTCTATTCGATCGACAAAAGTGTTTTGCGACAAACGATTAGACACTTAAATTCAAAATATTTGCCTTGAGTAGTAGAACAGATTTCAGAAAAACTAAATAGAAACGCATTTTTTTCCTTCGTCCGTTCGATTTTACGCGCCCGCGCTTTTCCTCCGGAGCTCCCGTCTGATTGGCCAGTCCAAACTTACGCGCAAAATTCAAATTTTGACCATTTCAAACATCAAACACTACGGAGTTTCATACATCATTTATCAAACAAAAATCAGTAAGAAAATACAAAAAAATTGTAATAACAACTTAAATACAAATTAAATTTACTTAAAATTATAAACAAAATTGAAGAAATTGATATTAAATAAATAAAGAAGGTAAATAAATAATCAAAGCATTTAAATTTTTTTGTGGATTTGATGGAATACATTTTAAGAAAATTGGATGAATTTTTTTTGTTCACGTTTGAATTTTCAATTAGTTTGGTTATTTATTTATTTTTTATGAATTTTTTTATCCTTGATCGATAAAACTGATCGTTAACAGCGCCATCTTTGCCAGTTGGCTAACAATACTTGAAGGAACGATTTTTTGACATCTTCGGATTTATTATATTTCCTGTGTCAAAATACGTCGAACGAAGAGAAATCGATGTTTATATATCGGAGTTTCTGATTGAATCCTTTTGTTTTGCCGTGACTGTTGTTGATGTTACCGCTTTTTCAGTTCAACAACAGTAGCACGTTTCAGCGTAAAAGGTGTACGTATAAGGTGCGTCCGATAAATTATAACCTGAATTTCTATTTCGAATTAAAATATTCATCTTTGTGTGATAGATCAATTCCCTACGTAACATAAATTTTCAACTTTTTTCACTATCCAAATTGACAATATACTTTTTTCAACTTTTACACATCTTTCGAACAAAACATTCGCACTAAAAATAACTTCACTGAAGATGTGTGGAAAATTTTTGTTTCAAACATTTTCGAGTCAAAAATTGTTCAAAATCACAAAATCTGTACATTTATTTGTCTTTATTATTGATGTAAAGTTTTTCAAGTTGTTGCAAAATTAAAATTCAATGTAAAATTGAAAGATAAATAAATTGAATAATCGAAATAAAAATCCAGGGATTAATCTTTACACAATTTAAAATCAAGTTTTTTTTACATTTCAGTGATCAATCATACGAATGAAGAGTCACAGCTGCAAAGACACAAATTCCTTCTTTCCAATTTCTTGAATCCCCTTTTTTCAAACAATGCCTTTAACGACCGGGGAAGCCAGCGACACAGCTGGTAAATATAAATAAATATTTTTTTATTACAATGTAAAAAAAAAATAATTTTCAACTTTCAAGTAAATATATATATATGTATAAAAATATGAATGAGATTTATTCTATTGTATTAGAAAAAAATAGTACAATGGAAAAATTTGTTTTGACGTCATGTGAAATATTTGTAGGTTCCACCGGAGATGGCATATCAAGTACAGAAAGTGTTGACACACCCAGCGAAGCCTCGCTTCCAACCACGGTACCAGGTAAGACCGGATGGGTTGTGGCGTGTGTCCTAGACTTGAAACAACCTGAGCACCTTGAACAACGTACAAAAGCTCTTGAAGAAGTTCGACAGGCTTGCGGTTTAATTAATGCAAAAATGCACCACATTCAGGTAAGAATAACAAAATTTATAATTTTGTTTATTTTCGTTGCAACAAACTGTAAAATTTAATTTATTAACAATAAATAACAGAATTTGCAATTTTGAATGATTGTATTTCTGAATAACTATTGTGTTTTTTTCTAGTTTGAAAAGCTGGACTTTGGTGAGACCAACGTTTTGGATCTTTTTTATAACGCGGACGTTGCGCTCATAGACTTGAGTGTAAAAGTACAACAATCGGCATTATTTTATCATCTCGGAGTTCGCGAGAGCTTTGGTATGAAAGATAATATCATGTTGTTGAATGATATGGATACCGATGCTGACAGGCTACGAGTGAGTTTTGTGCAATTTTATTTATAAAATCTCTTGTTTACTATTGGATTTCAATTTCAGAGGTCAGGGGTTCGAATCTCCGTGTCAGCAAGTTTGCAAAATGTTTTTTTTTAATGAAGCCAATTATTTTTCAACAGACAAAACAAATTATAATTATAATCAAAGATAAATTAAATTGCAATTATATTTTTATTCTGATATAAAATGTAGGATAAATTTTAAGTTAAAAATGTTAAGTTTAGATGAAACATGTTATTAAAACAATCGATCTTAATTGGTCAATTTTATTTTTATCGTTGTCACGCAATTGTTCGTTTTTAATTTCAGTTATCCTGTGGCAGTTACACTCTAGTGGCGTACCGCGTTATAGACTGTGGAACTTGCATTACTACAAATTCAACTCTAAGTAGAGTCCCAGGAGAAGGTGCGATAGATGCTAAGGAACAATTGGCACTGAGGCTCAAAAAAATTTTTTTGGAGGTTGAGCTACAAGCGAAGTAAATCCTTTTTACTGTTACGAACAAATTTTGCAAAATATATCTGTTTGACAACTACGTACTAAACTTAACATAGATATAAATGTATTTCTAATTATATTTGGAATGAATTTATTTCTATTTAACTATAATAATATATTTCATTTGTAATTTTTAGGGCTCACATGAAAGAAAAATTTCTTGCCGATCTAAGAAAGGCACGGGATACTCTAAGTGGAGAAGAATTATCAAAAGCTCTGCTAAATATGAGAAAACGTTTAGACGACCCGAACGTTTTGTCAGGAGAAGTTATACTTAATATGTTGATATCGTTCAGAGAAATTCAAGTAATCATTTGTTTATGCAATAATAATTTCGTATAATGATAATTAAATTATTTAATTATGAGGGAATAAATCAATGATAATTTATTGGAAAAAATTATTTTTAGGACTACGATGCCATGGTGCAATTAGTAGAAGATCTTCGAACAGTGCCAAATTACAATAACCTGTTAAATACAACTGCGATCTGTCATCTTTATGCTTTCGCGTTGAACAGGCGAAAAAAAGAAGGGGACTGCGAGAAAGCCTTAGAGGTAGTTGAAGAAGCTTTGAAAAAAAAGGAAAATAATGTGCCAGACATGATCTGCTTGTGTGGTAGAATTCATAAGGACAAATTTGTTGAAAGCGAACACCAGGATCAGGAGAGTTTAAAAAATGCCATCCGGTGGTACAGAAAAGGATTTGAAGTAATTTTTTGTCAGTTCTATTTTTAGTGTAAACAATCAAACATGTTAATTGATTTGATTTTAATTTCATTGTTGTCAGGTTCAACCGAACGAATATGCGGGAATTAATTTGGCAACGTTGCTGGTTGTCGCTGGGAACGACTTTTCAACGTGTGCAGAACTTCAGGAAGTCGGAATTGTTTTGAACAATTTGATCGGCAAGAAAGGAAGTTTGTCAAATCTGAAAGATTACTGGGACGTCGCGACTTTTTTTGAGTTCAGCGTCTTGGCACGAGATTATTCCAAGGCCATTCAAGCCGCGGAATGCATGTTTCTATTGAAACCACCTAATTGGTACTAGTTTTTTAATAACTTTAAGAAATATAAGGTAGCTGGACCAGTCGTCGAACATGTACCTGTGTTCGAACGCCTTCGATTAAAACATAAATTTTATACACAAATTATATAAAAAATAATTAACAAAAATGGAATAATATCAAGTAAAGTTCCACGAATTAGAACAAAAAAACTAGAAAAAATAAACATCGGTCTAAGTTTAAGAAAAAAATATTTTTATTTTAAGCTCATATTAACTTATAATTTCAAGATTAATCTAATGTATTTCGCAAGACAATTAACATTTTTCTTAAGGAAAAATATCAAATTTTGCATTGAAAATCATATAAGATGAATAATCATAGTAATCAGAAGTAGTTTAAAAATCGAAATAACAAAATTTCGCTTGATTTCGGATGAATATATCTTTAAAATTATGACGTTCAGAGATACATCCACCCATACGATACGTTGTATCAGTGCTGGAATGCTTTCAAGAGAAGGGTAGTTCTTGAAAATCTTTTAACGAATGTTTTTAAGACGGCGGTCGCTGACGGATTTTGATTGATTTTAATAAGATTGATAATAAATTTGGTGATCAACATAGTTTTGAAACATTTTTTTAACGAATATTAAGTAAATTCATGCAATAAAATTGAAGTAAGTTTTTTAAAACATTTTAAACACCTGAGACATAAATATAATCTCAAATTTAAACAAACAAAATATATATAATTTACAAATATTTTCAATTATTATTATGTCTAAAAAATGTTACACGCAAGAAGGTGTCGAAAAAGCATTGAACGACGTACAAAATGGTGGATGTTTATCAGTCGCTGCTCATTATAACATCCCGAAAAGTACGCTACACAACAAATTGAATCTTAAAACTCCAATAAATTAAAAAAATCAATTTTTCATATAAAGAGTTAAAATTAAAAGGCAGTGTTCGATCACTGGTCCATTCATGTTCGGACACTCATCCTTTGGCCCAATAACGTTCAATTACTGGTACAATTGTACTTATTTTCTTTTTGCATTTGTCGTGTTGAAATAAAGATATATCAAACTAAATTTCACTATCAAAATTTTTTCGATATTTAATGGAATACGTGAAATGTAAATTTACAAAATTTCAATACATTATTTCCTCGATACAATCATTTAAATTCTGGCGCAACCTTACTCGTTCAACGACTGGTCCCTTTATATTACATAAACCAATCACGCCATTATTCAGCGGGTGATAAGAGCTTTCATTTGAGTACTCACAGTACGGAGTTCTGAAATACAAGACAAATTAAAAAAAAATTATCTATCCTAAAATAATAAAAACAATTTTCAAAGTCTATTATTTATGTTTCTACTGAAGGCATATTGCTATGTGACATTTTCCGTTCTTTACAATTCTGATGTCAAAAATACATTTTTCTAAAATTTGTATCATAATTGAGATTTTTTTCTAGGTACCTGAAATCAACTGTAGGAAATTTAATACTAATACATCGGTTTCGAAAAAGAAAAAGTGATGCAGAAATGTCACCAGAGGAGCATATTCTTGATTTCTGGATGGAATATTTCGTTGACGCTACAAAGAATAACGTCAGCGATATGATCAGGTTTCCGGTTAGTACAAAAATCGACATAACTTTTGTATCTATTGTAATTTGTTTTAACTACATTTTTATTATTATTATTATTATTATTATTATTTTTTTTTTTTCAGGTACTAGTTTTGGAACCGAAGAACGTTTACATGCCAAGTTACGTGAGCGTAAACCTTGGTGCAGATGAAAAATCGATACAAATTTGGAATTTATGCATGGATAGTATGAAAAACAAGTGCAAGCAGATTCATGATTGGCTAATATCCGCCGACTTGATTCGCAGCGTTAGTTTTTATAAGAAAGATGAACGGTGCTTGTTTTTGTATGTTCGCTTTTATTCCGACGATTTTCAAATGTTCCTACCTTCGTCACTGTGCCGACAACGGTTACACGAACTTGTCCTAGACGTGACTAGGGACGAGGACAGAATGATCTCCGATTTGGAACGTTTTATGGCTGATGAAATTGAAGTAAATAATGTTATTCTAATTTTAAATAAATATAAAATGAAATGGATTTCACTTATAATATATTTAATATGAACAATTTAATAAAAAATGAAATTGTTAATTCATTTTTGTTATTTTTCATTTCAGTTCGAGTATGAATACGATGAGCACAACAAACGATTGGTTTTAGGAAAAGGTAATTTCGGAGTAGTTTATGCCGCAAGAGAATTGAATACGCAAGTAAAACTAGCTGTCAAAGAAATTCGAGAGAGGATCATAGGCGATGTGCAACCTCTGCACGAGGAAATCAAACTGCACTGTCAGCTAAGACACAGAAACATCGTGCAATACTTCGGGTCTGTATGCGAGGATGGATACTTCAAAATTTTCATGGAACTGATCCCAGGAGGTACAAACTGTGATCAATTTTTTTAACAAACAATCCAACTTATTACAATTATTTTCATTCAATTTGTTGGTTCTTTGCAGGAAGTTTATCAGCCTTGCTTAGGTCCAAATGGGGACCTTTAATGGGGAACGATTCAACTATCATGTATTATACCAGACAAATATGTACTGCACTCAAATACCTCCATAAGCTAAAAATAGTCCACCGAGATATCAAAGGTAATAATAAAATATAATGTTATGTTATAATGTTAAAAAAACTTGAAAATTGTCATTTCTTTGTTTTCTGGCCAAATGACCAGCTTTTCAAAAATAATTATGAGTAAATAAAATGTATAGCAATCAAAATGTTGAATCAATATTTAATTTCACAGGCGACAACGTGTTAGTTAATACCTACAGTGGCGTGGTGAAGATATCTGATTTTGGTATGTCCAAGCGGTTGGCCGGTGTTTATCCAAACACTGAAACTTTTACTGGAACATTACAGTACATGGCTCCGGAGGTCATAGACAAAGGTCAACGGGGTTACGGTGCCCCGGTAAAATTTGTTCAATCTACATTCTACAAAAAAATCAAATAAATTATATTTTTTATTTTATTTTTAAAACAATAATTTTCGGTTCTTTACAGGCTGACATTTGGTCTGTTGGGTGTACGATTATAGAGATGGCCACTGGTAAGCCACCCTTTATCGAACTAGGTTCCCCTCAAGCTGCAGTATTTAAAGTAATTATTTATTTATAGCTAATGAGAAACAAGAAAAATGGAAATATTAAAAATACAATTGTCTGAATAACTCGCTTCAATTTTTTGAAATGTTGACAGGTCGGGTATTACAAAATCCATCCAGATATACCTGACGGAATTTGTGCAAGGCTGAAAAGTGTGATAAGGCGTTGCTTCCGATCGGATCCGGAAAAGAGACCCTCAGCTGTTGAATTAGCAATAGATTTGTTTTTATACGAGTAAGATAAATTGTTTTACAACCTACTAATTTATTAGCCAAAAATTGCAATACGCAATGAGGGCTTGTGAAAAACCCTCTGGATATATTTTCGATCGATTCTATCAAACTGATTATAAATTATGATAATAATTTGTATGGTTATAGAATTATGAAAATAATTGAATAATTTTTAAATACAGAAAAGCTGAAAAGGCAGAAAGTGCAGAAAGGCAGAGAAAAGCACTTGTTTTAGGTTCTTCTGATTCTGGCAGAAGTGTTTCGTTACCAACAGACAAACTGGATCGTCCGTCGACAAGTAGTACGATAGACGTCCCATCTACTCCGTCCGGAAGGCATGTCACTGACAATAGGTACAATTATCATCCTCCTAATTAATAAAAATTTATTTGAAAAATAATTATGAAGTCAATTTTTAAACTGATAAAAAAACAAATGGAACATGTTGATTAGGGTGATACTCAAATGCGCCGGATGAGACAATTTCATATGTAGTTGCGCCTAAATCCATGTGCAGTTCCGCCTACTTCTGTGTCCATGCAATTGCGTCGGAATAAAAAAAATATATGCCATTGCGCCGAAGATAAATTCATAACGAATATCAATCAATTTTTGTATTCAAAATCAAGATCTCAGAATCAAATTCGTACACACAATTGAGTCGATTTCACAGCCTTGCCAATTTTTCTCAGAGCAGATCTCATCTTGACCTACAAGTATACAAAATTTCAAGTCGATTCAACTCTCGGAACATTACGAAAAACTCAGTTCAAGAGTTGATTTCGCAGCCCTGTAAATTTTTTTCAGAGCAGATCTGATTATGTATGATTATTAATATATAACTGATATAATATATTTCAATTCGGCGTAACTCATATATATTTTGATTCGGCGCAACTGCGTAATCTAAACGCAGGATTCTTATCTATTTTTTTCATGTCGGCGCAATTGCAGAAGCCCCGTTGATTATTTTAATTTTAATTTATTTGATTTTTAGGGCTGCTGCTACAAAATCTCATCCGTTAAAAGAGCGAACGCCAGGTCACCTTTTGAGCCCCATAACTATGCCATCAAACTTATCTTTCAGCAGGTAAAATTTACACTCTAATTAATTTCATACGAAAAAACTAATCAGTCTCTTTAATTCTATTTTAATAATTTTAATTTTATTTTACACTAAGCTGAGATTCAGTTGATTACTAATTAATTGATGATTACTAATGTTTGATTTTTACTTGTCTTCAATCATTTTCATGCTAATGTATTTTGTCATTAATTTTGGAATTGTCGCAAAGGACTCGGACATGAAATGGGTTAACGTAATTGCTTCATATTTGAAATGGTATTTATTCAGATTCATTCAGCACTTTTTTTATCGTTGATAATTCGTTGTAGTAGAATTTTTCTGGCTTGGTACACTTATGGATGTTTGTTTGATAATGTTGCTTTTTTATTTAATGATAGTGACAATCTGGAAAATACACCGTCCATTGATAACAGTGAGATTGATCTTGATCCGAACTCCTTGGACAGGAGAAGATCTTCTGGTGTGTTGCTGTCTCCCGAAGTCGAATTAGGTAAAAAAAATAATACGTGTAATTATTTAACGATTATAAAATAAAAATTTTAGTTAATCAGTTTGAAAAAAATTTGTTAATGTTATTTTTTCTTTTGGTTTAAAAAAGGACAACCAGGAGCCAAAGAAGAAGAACAAGAAGGGTTTTATTTGTTGAAAAAAGATAGTCAGAGAAGGATGACACTTACGAAAGTCCTTAGCCAGGACGAAACTAAAATTTGCCAAGTTTGGATGGATAGCATCTATCAAGATATTGGTGATACGGTTCTTACAATGGTAAATCAAATGATTAATTGTTCAAATGATGTTTTTTTTTCTTTTATAGTAATTATATACTTATTAATATACAAAAGAGATTATATTTATAAATTATTTAAAATATTTGAATTGTTCAGGACCATCTAAGACTACTAATGAGAAGTTTGAAAGAGTTTATCGCAGAGCAAAAACAGTCAGTCATCAACAAAGCCATCCAAACTCTTAAAGAAGAACTTGACTTTGATTCAACCGCCATCAATCAACTTCATCTCGCGATATACATCTTCCAACAAGCGGTAATCGAAGTTCTAAGAATGCACAGTATTAAACCTCATTGGATGTTCGCTTTGGATAATTTGGTCAGAAATGCTGTCCAGGCGACGATAAATGTTTTATCCCCAGGTATAGAATCATATAAAAACAGAATGAAAATCAACAATTCAGTTCAATGATATTTTAAATGGTATTTTTTAATTGTTTCATGTTAAAGAACTTGGAGCCAACTTGTTAGGTCAAGAGCGAGTGCAGCTCAGCGACTCTGGAGAAGGTGCTGAGGGTTCCTCTGAAATATCAGCTGTGGAAACCATCAAATCGACAAAAACAACTGATTCAGTGGAACTCAAATACTGGAAGGCCAAATGTCAAAATTTGAAGTCAGACAATTTGAAACTTGAGAGCTTAATACAGGAGCTAGCGGATAACCAAAAAACAGTCCAAACGTTCTTGCAACAGACCCTGGAGCATGAAAGAATGAAAATTAATGTTCTGTCACAACTTTCTGAACTTATGAAGCAGAGTACGGATTTGGCACCTCAGCTCGTTAAGCGGACTACTGAACTGGCATCTGGGTTAGTTCAAAATTTTGAAAAAATACTAGTTACTATAGAATAAAAAATCACTAAAGAGTAAATAAGTAATATAAGAAGTTTTAAATAAAGTGAAAAGTCGATTCTTATCATTTATTTAATGTTTCATAAATTAATGTGAATAATTTTTGTAGCTTCTATTCTGCTTTGTCCAACGTTATGAAACTGAATCCAGTCAAGATTAATAACGTTGATGATACAGAAAACACCACTGAGCATCTTGTTGAATGGCTTCGCAAATTAGGTGTAGATGAAGAGTCTATTAATACTGTAAGTTAAGAACAATTAAAATCGTCAATTTGTAAATTAAGTTCATTTGTAAATTTTTTCACTTTTCACTAATTAAAAATTTTATTTGTTAATATTTTAATACAGATTAGAGAACAAGAATACACTCTGTCCGATTTTAAGTATTACGTAACCGGAGAAGATCTTCAAAAATTGAATTTGAAGTAAGTCTTTCATTTATATTAAAATTTTCATTCTAAAATTCAACTTATTACTTAATGTTTCAATGTTGTTTTCTTTTTCAGAGGTGGAGTACGATTAAGGATATGGAGAGCAATAGAAAGGATGCGTACAGACGAGTGATGAACGTAACTTGAAAACTAATTTGCAAAAATGCAAAGCAAGAAAATTAAATTTGACAAAATTTTATCTTTTGAATTTTATTATACGTTTCGCTTTTTAATCACTTTTTGTTTCTTGCATGTGCTTCTTTATAGACTGTTATATAATACTTTAGAATTCATCTGTCCATCGGAAAAATTGTTTAACATTCGCTGAATTTTATTGAAAACGTGTTAACGTATTTTAAACTACGATTAATCAAATTACGATCAATCGATTTTATGATTAAATCGGAATCATGTTTTAGAACGACGATGACACTTTTTGTTAATAGTGCAAAACTACACTGTAAGTTATGGCAATTCCGTTCAATCGTGCGTTATAATTTTGTGACCAAAATAAAATCACACCCAAGCTAATACTCAGACACAGCTTTAAGGTAGGACTTTTGTGAAATGTTTCTCCCAAGAGTCCTAGACGAATTTTAAGTTGAATCTATGTCCCTGCAGATTATATATCTTGTTAATTTCAAACTTTGTTTACAAGTTTGAACTCCGTTTTTCATCAATATTTTAATTTATCATTAGATAGATCATGTAAACTAAAAACTCTAAACTGCGAACCAAAAGAAAAATTATAAAACTTTGTTACAACGTCTAGACAATTTTTCCTGCTGCTTCTCGATTTACTAACAAATTGTACTTTTAGAGTTTTTAGTCACGTTTTTATCGTTGGAAAGTATAATTTTACAAATTGTAATTATACAAATTTGTAATACTTCAAGAAACGTTTTAGACAATTTATAACTTTTGATCATACTTACGAAATTTTATCGAAATGAAATGTTGAAATTTGTCAAAGAATAAATAAATAGAAGTATGAAAATGGAGTTGTACTATTTGTTGCCTTCCTACGTGTATAGGAATTAGTTTTTTTGCGGCACACAACACGTTGCTAGGAGAGGAGTTTGTTTCTATAGAGAAGAGTATTTTCAAGTATTTCGCACCTCAATTAACCAAAAAGTATACAAACAAAGTGTAATTTTTTTTAATATCTTCACCAAGTTTCATTTTTTTTTTTAGTTAAACATTTTCTTTTATGAAATTAAAAGACTTTTGAAATTGAAAATTGTATAAAAATTGTATTTTTTCAGAATGGAGAAAAGAATGAGTGATCCAATGAGTTCTAAAAGAAAAGAATCTACAGATTCGATATCGAAGAACAAAATAATCGAACATGAAAGGCTGGAGGAATTCGAAAAGATTTTCCATACGATGATAGA
This sequence comes from Trissolcus basalis, assembly GCA_025266255.1. Lineage (NCBI taxonomy): Eukaryota > Metazoa > Arthropoda > Insecta > Hymenoptera > Scelionidae > Trissolcus > Trissolcus basalis. Next base: position 3,127 of record JAAMPD010000342.1, on the reverse strand, counting down.
AATGCGAGACAACTCAGTTGATGGTGAAGAGCAGGCTGGTGAAGACGCAAATGATGATGCACTTTCAGGTCAGAGAAGTTTTCTTTTACTTGTACAAAAACAAATTGAACGATATAATTCAATGTAAAACTTGTAATTTTGACAAATGTATGAAGTTTTTATTAATGTTTATCTGTCACAATCCATTGGTAAGAAACATCTGTGGTCCCTGTTCCGTACGAATCCTGGTATACAGTGACACCCACTATGACACCCCTGTAATAATTGAAAATAATTTTTTAATTAAAAAATAAAATAATCGAATTTTTTAAATTTCATTTCAATTTTTTATTTTATACTATAAAATATATTATATATCTGTCATTATTATATCTGCCAATGTTTTTGTTTAGTGAAAAATAATTTTTTTATTATAAAAAATTTGATATTGGAAAAAACGACTTACTTGAAAGCAATTTTGTGGTTTCACATTATAACACGTCTTATCGCACTTGAAACAGGGATTGTAAGTTTCATTTTGTGTGCACAAATAAAAGTCTTCGTAACTGTCCGAGAGAACAACTGAACAAATAATATTTTTTGATTCAAGAAAAAAGTATTCAAAATTACAACTGGATAAAATTGCCTTAGTAAAAAGAATCATATACTGTCCATACATAAAAAAAAATTGACAATATATTGATAATATATGAACCATATATTTTTCATACATTGACCATATATGAAAAATAGATTAATTATTTTTGGAGATTGCTAATGTATTATCAATATATTGCTCATATATTGAACTTTTCAATCATATATAATCTTATAATATATATAAGAACAATACATGGTCAATATATGTCGCCCAGAAGAAAAGGACATATTTCAATAATTGTCTATTTAAAATACATGGGGCAAATTTGACCTATATTGATCGTATATATATTATATATAAGATCATATATGATTGAGAATTTTAATATATTGACAATATATTAATCAAGACATTGTTCAAATATTATCAATATAGTATAAGTATATGCACAATATACATATAACATAGTATCCTTTTTACTAGGGTTGTGATTTAAAATTTATTTATTTCTTTGACGAGAGCCACTCACGTAGAAAAAGTATCTGGAAAATAATCGTCAAGTGTAAGATCTTATGCATGTTCACTTGGAAGGTCTTGAAAAAAACTGTTGGAAATTTCTGCATCCAAATTGCTGACTTTTATATGCCAGAGATGATTTTGCGTTTTCTTTCTTTTCGTACGGATTATAATGTTTTTTGTAAAATCACAAGACAAACATTATGAGTAGTGATTAGATATAAAAAATGTGTAATGTACAAAACAATTCCCAGTGTTGTTTGATGATTCTTGAATTAAATAGCTTAATGTAATTAAAATTATTCAATATTAAAATATGTTTATTATTTTTGTTTTTATAATGTTTACAGTTTGATAAAATTAATAAATTTTCATTTGAATTTTCACTTTTCCAAATGTGTAATCTAAATTTTTGATCGTATCCAAAATTTCAACCCCAAATTTTATGACACGTATTAACATTTTGAATCTCAAAATGCATTTATTAAATTTCTAACCTGAAAAATATAGACGTGTTAAAATTGAAATCCGAAAATTTAGAGTTTACCAAAATTGTTATTCGGCAATTTGATTCATGTCATAAATTTTCGATTGAAAAATTCTGGGCACTTCAATATCTCGGAATCGCCATTTTGCGTTCATCGGACTGTTGTTGTCAAGATGGCGCCGGCGTCGATTTGCGGTTGCAGCATTGTCAGTGCATTCTTCCGGCTTGATGCAGTTTCCATTTGCATCTTCCACATAATTCCAATCACACTGACATTTTTGTATGCATCTCTGTTAAACCAAAAGTATTTGGTTATTCATTCTATTAAAAAAATTGAAAAAAAATTTTTCCAACATACACTCTGCTCATAAATTAGCTCTACCCTTGAAATTTTCTAAGAAAAGAGTATTTTTAAATTGTCATAATTTTGATAAATTTCAATGGAAATAAGCCGGAATTTCTTTTAAATTACAGTTGAATTGAACGTCATTTTAAAATTTTTAATAGACATTTTTTTCCTTGAACAGATGGCGCTGTTCAAAATGATGTTTTGAAAAGTGACAAAATTTATCAAAAAATGTTTCAATTTAAAATCATTGTGATATTTTGGATGTCAGATAAATGTGTTTTTGCACAAGAAAATGTTAAATTTATACTTTTCTGGTAAATTGAAAAAAGTAACCTTCAAAATGTTGAGGTAAAAAAAATATTCAAGTACGGAAAGTTTGAAAAAGACTCGTTTTTCCGACAATTTTAAGGGGCGTTAAGTTATGTGTGAAATGTATGATAATTTTTGAAAACGTTACCCTGGGACGACACTGTGGAGGGTTTGGATTTGCACAAGTTGGGAGACAGGGAATTGCACAAACGCGCCAAATTTGATTGATCCCACATTCTGGCGGGGTTGATTGATAACCTAAATTATAAAAATTAATACTCAAAACAACCCACAAAAGATCTTATAAAAAATTGAAAAACAAATTATCAGAAAGAAGAAAAGTTCTAAAAAGATAAAGAAATATAAAAAAAGTTTTATGACTTGAAAAAATATAAATAATAGTAATCATGAACAAATAGTTTTATAACTTACTTTGTGTAATTATCAAAGACGCTAAAAACAACACAGCAGGCAGGATCGGTGACAACATTTTTGCCAAACAAAATCGCACAAATAAGCGATTGTGCGAAGGACTTTTACTTATATAATGACGTGGGAAAAATATTGTTCGTATCCGGGAAAACCGAATACATGATTAGTTTCATGAATCGGACGTCAGTATCACAATAAACATTCATAATTATAATAGTTCGACTCGTAAATAAAGTTTATGCGTCACAAAATTTGAGCTTATTTCAACTGCATAATTATATGTGACCAAAAAATGTCACAATTTCTTCTATTTTTTTATGCACAATGTTTTTTGTATAATAGAATATAAAAAAGGAAGAAAGGAATAACAAGACATGTTTTATTTATTTGTTATTTGTTATTCAAAAATACATCAATGTGAACGAAGAACGTATTTTTCGCTTTTATATAATTC
>JAAMPD010000341.1:59300-76610 GCA_025266255.1 Trissolcus basalis | reverse complement strand
TTATATTAACTTAGAAGCAGACAAGTTCATGAGAGAAAATTCAATTATGGCAGATTTGAAGAGGACAGATACTCCAAGTACATCACAACGTCAATTAAGTGCCCTTATTGAAGACACGGGAGAAATAAGTCTAAAGGAAAGTGATCTCAGTCAAGTTGGACTAAACATTAATTTGCCATTTAATGAAGATATTTTAGTCGACCAACAAGACGAATGCAACTGTAATGAATGTAGTTCAACGTCAAATACTACAGAATTGATTCTTCAAGAAACGACGCTTACAGATATTGAAGAAAATTATTATAATTCTGAAACTGAAGAATTTCTACTTCAATTCAACAGCGACGATGAAAATGATTTCCATGAGGCCTACTGTCGAGAAGATATTGACGATAATCCAACGGACGCCACTGATGAAACCATACCATCAATACAAGGAACATTGCAGAACCAAATAGCAAAGTGGAAAATTGTATATAAAATTTCTATGACTGCCTTGAGCGAATTATTACAAATATTACGATTTCATGGTCACGAGTCTGAGTTGCCAAAGGATGCTCGCACCTTGTTGAAGACGCCCAAGAATTCTTTTGAATTTATTGCTCAAATGGACAACGGAAAATATCTACATTTTGGAATTATCTATGGCATCGAATCACTGCTCTGCAAACACAACGAGTTTTTTAAATCACTAGACGGAATTGTTATATCTTTCAACATTCATATTGATGGCCTCCCATTATTTAAGAGTTCTGCAAAGTCTTTTTGTACAATTCAAGCGAGTGCAGTATCACCCATTAAACATTCACCTTTTTTAATCGGCGTATTCTTTGGAAGCGGAAAGCCTAAAGACTCCAATGCATTCTTGCATAACTTGGTAAAAGATTTTAAACAAATTGAAGGAAGACAAATTTCAGTTTTAGGACATTGTGTGCAAGTTAAAATAAATGCAGTAGTTTGTGACACGCCAGCCTTAGCATACGTGAAGTCTATAAAGTATTTTAACGGTCACTGGGCTTGTACTCGGTGTACTCAAAAAGGAAAGTCTGTACGAAGACGGATGACATTTCCGTTAACAAATGCTCCTCTAAGATCCGACCAATCTTTCCGACAAAAGGCTCAAACGGAACACCATAATGGAAATACTATAATGGAAGAATTAAAAATTAATATGATACAGCAGTTTCCCATTGATTACATGCATTGCGCGTGCCTTGGGGTTATGAAGAAATTATTAAAGCTATGGACAAAAGGAGTTGCTGCATATAAAATTTTACCCGATGACATTATTTTACTATCGGACATGATGACTGATATCATAAAACCTTTTATTCCTAATGAATTTGGGAGAAAACCACGTAGCGTCGTTGTATATCATCATTGGAAAGCTACTGAATTCAGGCAATTCATGTTATATACAGGTATGGTGCTAATGAAACTTTTTTTACAGCCGAAAAAATATCAACATTTCCTGAAGTTGTCCATAGGATTGAGAATTTTGATAGATCCGGATATGTATTACTCACATAACAAATATGCAGAAGATATGTTGACAAAATTTGTAACCAGATGTGAACATTATTATGGACCGGAAATTTTAACGTATAACTTTCACAATCTCATCCACCTGCCTGCGGACGCCTTGAATTTTGGACCATTAGATAATTTTTCAGCCTTCGTTTTCGAAAATGCGATGCAGAAAGTGAAAAACAATATTCATCCCAACGACACATGTTTGGAACAACTTCTAAATCGAACCATAGAAGAATATAAGATGGAAGGCGAAAACAGCCATCAAGAAACATTCCCAATTTTGAAATATTCAAAGAACAAGAAGATCAAATCGGTACAGTTGAACGGATTCATGTTAAGCCTGAGTAAAAAAGATGACATTTGTATGTTCAAAAGCAATCAAATCGGCCTGATTGAAAATATCGAGAAAAAGGATAATGACATCTTTCTACATGTTCGATTTTTTAAACGATGCACATCATTATTTTCATCACCTTGTGATTCCAAAAAATTAGGAATTTGCACAGTAATCTTGAGCGACATCCATACAGTGCAAGAAGTACCTCTGAATGAAGTAAAACGAAAAATGGTTAAAATTCCACTGATTGACAAGATCGACTGTAAGGAGTCATGTTATGAAAACTTTGCGTTGTTGCCTTTACTTCATAACGAGACTAACGGTTACTACTTTTTTTAACATTTTTGTTTACTCACAATTGGTATATTTGTGTTACATATTTCTTTTTATTTTTACAGAGAAATGAAGAATTTCTTTTTGGCATAAACAGCTACGCAGTATAAAATTAAACGGATCACAATAACTTTCTTTTTTCTCGTCCTATATTACCGTTCTAGTCACATACAAACTATTTTAAATCCATGGAATAATAGAAATTGATATGATACGTCGTATGGCAGAATATCTTAAAGTGATATACATCTTCACAGCATAACAACGATTACAGGTAATGATTTTTTTAATCAAAATAAACACTGTAATCTAGTTTTATTTACGCAAGCACAAAATGAAATAGTATAAATATATTTGCGGTCCCCGTCTTATACACAAGACTCTTTTCACTCTAAAAAAGCGGGACAAACAATTCCACGAGATTTCATTGGTCGACTTACACAAGTCCTGTCAATTCAACGGGTTTAATGAAAACTCAATCTTTTCTGTACCCGCGCATATGAGTGATTGTTATTATAACCAAAATTAGATTAGAATATCTTACATTCGGATCTAATAAAAAAATCTTCAATTTTGTCTTAATTCTAACTGAATGATGTTTTTGATCCACATTTTGTTTCAGGGTTCACGTGAAAAGACGAATGACAACGATGGCCACAATGACAACAATAGCAGAAGAACAACATCATAATCTGATTCGCCTAAAATTTTTTTTCTAACTTAAAATATATAATAAAAATGTGTGATTTGTAAAGACTTGTTTCAAATGTAAATTGTGCTGTAACAATTGAACTGTAATTGAAAAGCAGTCACTATTGTCTATTATTGTCATTATATTGTATCAAAACAATAAAAAAAATTGAATTTGATAACATTTTGTAGTTAAATTTGATAAAATTTTAGCAAAATTATAGTATTTTTATTCAGTTCACTTTAGGGCGTTATTATACATTATAAGTAATTTGGATATAGTTGCGGTTTTCTAAAGTTCATTCAGATGAGATGAAGAGGTCACTGATGGAATCTTCTTGGATAAATAATTCTTTCGAGAAGTAATTGTACAGCTTCATTAATATCTGTAATTAAGAACCTTTAATTTTACTTTCCGTATCAATTGAGTTATATTTGTGTTTAAATAAGGTATGATGCAGGGTAAAACGAGGGTAAAACAACGGATTCTATTTTTTAACGTTATTACACCTTTGAGTCAACGTAATACTTCCTTGTAGATATCTGTGTGGCAACTTTAACTTCACTTATTGAGTTAATTTTGCGTGAACACTAAGATGCCACATTTCTTACATGAAATAATATCGATAAGGGAAATTGGAGGAACCTCTGCGGCATCTTTGCGGAACTAAAAAATTTTTACTTCGCGGTTCCACAATGCAGCGGAAATTATGTTACGCTTGCGTTACTCATAGGTTACACCAGCGTCACTTGTGAGCGATAAAAATTATCACTCGAGGGAAACATTCTGAATTTAAATGTTGACTGGGCTTCATTATTTTGCGGTATCTTTTGAATGATGCACTTCCTTTTTCAAATCAGAAAACTTAACTTCGCTTCAATACAATGTGTGTGTTGAACCGCGATAGGAATTGCAATTTTCTTATAACTTGAAAATATCAATACTTGAAATAATTATACGGCGAAAATACAGATGTGAGATAATTAACGACTCGCGTGTCAGAGTTTCACGTTCCTATTCGAAAAGCGCGCAATAAAATGATTGTTGTAATTTTGCACTGATACCCCGAGTTAAACTTTGCGCATGTTATTGCGAATCGATGTTATATCATTCTTGTCTTTTTGAAACATTTATGTGTAGCTCTGCCAAGTGTAATTGATACTGAGGGAGTAGTCTGTCTCGAACCACAGAACGCTTGTAAGCTTGTCTTCACCTGACTTGTATTTCAACTCATCAACGTGATTTGTGTTTTTATTCGATCTTAGTTTGTGTCAATGGTTGGTAATTTTTGTCAATAATTATTCAACAAAATGAAATTCTTTTAGTTCTAATTTTTTAATATGCTGTCATATATGCCAACGATAGAAAAACAATTCTTTTTTGCAAGTGATGTATTGCATGTGACGAAGAACCAGCTATCAATATCTTGGAGATAGGAGTTTCCATGTTTTGAGGGATACGGGTTGGGAATTCCTTGGAACGCGCGACGAAATGCAGGACTAATATTTTCGTTTTTCGTTAACATGTCCGTATATGTGAATGGGTGTATGTGCAGCATGTATGGCCTTTTTACTAGGATATAGTACTCAAGCATATATGTTTGAGTTGAGCAAATTTGTTTTCGTATATATTTACCGAAAAGTTTAATTTAGTAGATCGAAAAATTAATCTGATGTAATGATATTGATTTTTGAGACATTAATACAGTGTGTAGGACACAATTACTTTAGAACTTGGAAAACCAGATGGTTTACTTGTTAACTGATGTTGTTATCTTCTATTTAACCCATTACCTGCCAGTGGTTCGTTTTTGCACCACTAAGTTTATGAATTTTTTTTGTTGCTATTTTAATACAGATTTGAGAAAACAAAATGAACATCTTATTCTCGAATGTTTAAAAAATAATTAGGATTTTTTTCGATTAACTAGTATTGTATTGTTTTCGAAATTTTTATTTTTGGAATCTGCTAATTTATGACAAAATTTATTACCAAAATTCAAAAAATAATGAAAAAATGAACATCCATTATTACAAACCGATTTTTTCGTGACAATACTTGACTGAATGTATTGAACACATAAAGCAACAAACATTGGACATATATAATAATGCACTTTGTTTATAACAATTTTTATAAAATGGTGCGTTTACGCACCAACGGCGGCTGCGCCACCTCTACCGCGCAACAATGTAAATAAACAAACTCGAGAGCGGGCTGATTGTTGTTTTTTTCTTCTGATCGTGTCAAACGGTTCTGATTGTTGATCGTTGTGGTTTTGTTGTCGACAATTGTTGTGTAATTGTGGTGTTTTGAAAAATGGCTGGTCGAAAAAGAAAATCTTCTAAGAAGTCAGGTGGAAATACGGAACATTTGGAATCTTGCTTAGAGGAACTTCCGAATAACAATGAAAACCAGGTTTTGGATGTTGTTGTTGTTCCATCTGACCACGCGTTAACTGACGAGGAAGATATTGATGAAGAATCAATGACAGGTAAATTAATATTTATAAAAAGTAATTACAAAAATGGAAAAAAATATATATATTTAAATTAAATTTAAAAATAAAAATTTTCAAAAAAAAAAATATTTTTAAAAATTGTTGATAGGGTTCTCTATGCCTCGTCAAATACACGCGAATGTCGAAATACATTCTGACGATGTTGTTCACCATGTTTTTGAGTACTCTGGCGAATCAGACGTGGAGAACGACGAACCAAATAAAAAGTCTGCCAAACGATCAAAAAAATCACTTCGGACCGCATCAAAAAAAAAGAAACTGAAAAAATAAAGTGGATTGAACGTCTCGATCAACCCAGGTTATCCCCGGAATCACACGAAAATTCAGCGAAAGAAAAACTTATTCAGGACCATGCTGGAAAATCCCCTGTGCAAATTTTCGAGTTGTTTTTCGATGGAGACCTGATGAAAATGATTGTCGATTATTCGATTCAGTACGCTCAGCAAAATAACAACCATTCATTCAAGTTGGAAGTTTCAGAATTGTATAAATTCTTTGCAATTCTGATTTTGACTGGATATAACAGCCGTCCACAAACTGACATGTACTGGAGTCGAAGTGACGATTGCGTCGTTGAATTAGTGCAGATAAATATGCCGAGAAACCGTTTCCGCGAAATAAAAAAGTATTTGCATGTCAGTGACAACGAATCATTGGACCCAAAAAACCGTTTCGCGAAACTTCAGCCAATAATAGATGCAATCAATGCAAAATTTTTACAGTTTGGGATCTTTTCTTTTAACTTGTCAATAGACGAAGAAATGATCCCATATTTTGGGAAACACTCAGCCAAGATGTTTATAAAAGGTAATTTTAATTAGACTGTATTAAAATTTATAAGTTCATTTATATTCATGTTTCAATTAAATACTCTGATTTAGGCAAGCCTGTGCGTTTCGGATTTAAACTTTGGTGTCTCTGCTCTCAAGATGGCTATCTTTTCAAATTCATACCGTACGTTGGTGCCTCTGCGGAAAGGAGCCCTTTGGGTCTTGGAGCTGATGTGGTTTTGAGTCTGCTTGAAGTTCTTGAAAATCCTACTCTCCACCGAGTATTTTTCGACAATTTTTTTTCATCGTTCAATTTGATGAAAACATTGTCCGAAAAAAAAAATTGCTGCGACTGGGACTGTTAGAAGTAACCGTACGAACGGTTGTCCCCTTAAAGCGGACAATATTTTAAAAAAAGAAAAAAGAGGCGCGTTTGACTCAAGATGCGATAGCGCGTCTAAAATTGTTATAGCAAAGTGGAACAAAATATATTTTGATAGTGACTTGGTATATCTATGGCGAAATAAATACATTTTGTTGCGCCTGTTGTTGAAAAGTGTGTTCATTTTGTGTTCAGTTTTTGTTCACATTTTCAACAGGTTAACAAAATTCTTTATCCGCTAAATATTCTCGTATTCGATCCAACAAAATATATATTGAAAATTATGAACGAAAAACAAGTCGTTAACTACGATATCAATTGTATTTCGATCAGTCCAAGTCGTTAAACGTTATGATCGAAAACAAAAAGGAGATCAACGTGAATCAACCTTATTTGATTCACGAATACAATCAAAATATGGGTGGCGTAGATTTGCACGACAATGGAATTGCGAATTATCGGATCAAAATTCGTGGCAAGAAATGGTGGTGGCCAGTATTTATTAACATGATTGATAGTGCCATTGTTAATGCCTAGAAATTGCACAAATTAGTATCAGAACCGATAAGCCAATTGGAGTTTCGACGTTATCTCGTCATGTCTTATTTGAAGGGCGATCTCTTTCAAGGGACGTTGAGAACTGCGCAAGAGGATTTGGACGATCTCGGACAAATTAAAATTCAACGAGGACGGCCATCTCGACTGGAATTACCGAATGAAGTTCGGCAAGACAAAACTGGCCACATCGTCGTCAGAGATCCAAACGGTCGTAGAAGAAGGTGTCGTCAGTGCCATAGTCACTCAGTCTACCTTTGTGCAAAATGTGATGTGCCTTTGCACCCTGATTGTTTTTTGAGTTTCCACGCATAGAGTGATTCAACCGTGTTAAATGTATAAGTTTATTTTATTTATGATAAAAAATGTTTAAAATTGATTACGAGTTGTAAACAAATTATTCTAATATAAAATGTTAGAATTAATTTTCAGCGTTCATTTATATATCCCGTATACCCTATTCCGCCGTTGGTGCGTATACGCACCATTAAAGTTCTCGCTTTGTACTCACTGCAATTTTTTGGTTATTGAATTTTTTTCTTTATTTGAGCTCAAAAAACAAGACCATACACTCAAAATCAATTTTTGCAATTGATTTGTTAGTTTGGCAGTTAATGGGTTAACATCAAATTATTAAAATCAATTTCATTGCGTGCATGAAATGGTGCAATTCATTTCATATCCGATGTAATATTGGGTTACACTTGATATGAAATAAAATGACATTGGAAAATAACAAATTTTATAATACATTACCACCATTTTGGTGACATTTTTTTTTTTTGATATTCGCATTGAATATGATCAAATATTTAAGTTTAATTTTGTTGTTGTTTAATTTTTCAATTTATTGTATCGTTTTTGTACACAAAATATAAAGATGAATAAAATGAGATCTACCAGAAAATTAATTTGATTTTCAAAATCAAACTAATTTCCAGGGTGACATGAATGTCATTGAATACCATATTTTTAATTTTGCAATAGCAGAGTGTTCATGGCTGCACAATATTTGAATAACATAGCCAATACCTAGAATAATTTAAAAAGTGGATTCTTGACAGGAAAAAGTCAAAATGAATGGTTGATTAATTATATTACATATCCTAAATATTCCAGCGATAATTCACCAACGAACGGTCTCACGGGTATAACGTTAGGCTTTTGCATTTTTAGCCCAGTGAACATGATGTTTTTCATTGAAGCCAAAGGCATGTTTACCCAGTCTGAATAATACAGGGAATATTCCAACTTATTACTCTGCAAATTGTAAGCAAACAATTGTATATAAAAATCGAACCCATTCAATGATATTTGTTATTAAATAATTTCATCTATTTTTACCATTTGAATTAAGTTGTCCGCAGTCCAACATGAGGTTACTATCAGCGAAATGGAAGCAATGAATACAATAACAAATTGCAGTTTAACAATCAGTAGTTGGGGCTGAAAAAAAAAGTTATAGATTCATAGTATATTTCATACCTGGATAAATGAAAATCAAATTTTCAAAACATTGTAAAACGTAAAAATTGTGCAAAGAAAAGGTTATAAAAAAATAGGTAAATGATTAATCAACAAAAGTACCGTAAAAATAAAAAGAGCAGCAAAAATACTTGAAGTTGTTACCAACAACAGATCTACAAATACGAGATGTTTAATACCATTTTTTGCTGACTTTATAAACCTAAATTTAAAACAAAAATAATCGTGGTTTCTTTGAATCCCTTTAAAAAAAGTTGGTGTCACGCCTGAAGTTCGCCGTTAGAGATAACTGCCAACTTCACGTGTAGAGATCTATTGCGCGTTTGACTTCTGCGCATCACTTATATTGTCGCGGTAAAAATGTAAATATATATCAGAAGTGATAAATTCATCATGTTGCATTATAAAAAAACATAATCAAAGGATTGGTTATATTAAAGTAAATTACCATCAATTTGTTAAAAAGAAGTTAAAAATAGTATACATAATTATCAGTTTCATTCTCATTTAAAAGTTAAAAAATTTGAGGTTAAAAATAAAAAAAGTTTTCTTCTTTTTCAAGCCAAACAATGACGTGATTTCGAAATAGACTTTCGTAAAAATAAATGGAATTAGAAATTTTATTTTCAAATAATAATTTAGAAATAAGTATTTATCACAAGATTTTTATCGTTCTTCAATGATTTTGTTTCGAAAATTTATCAATTATCCAAAGTCGCGCGCGACATCTAATAGTGATAAAAATTCTGAGGATAACACAATTAGATACTGAATTATAATTATTTATTAACAATTTATACTGCTTCATAACTAGTCGTATCTGACATAATTATGACATTTGAATTTTATAGAAACGAATTTGATAGAAATTTATGATTAAGCAAAAATTTTGATCAAAAAAATTAGGGTATCACATTCTACCTCATGATGTGTCACCCTTACCCTAAGGTTAATCTTAAAGATGAGATTAATGAATTGACGACTGAAAATTTTTATTAAAGTTATATTTTGTTCTACGAGTCACAATTACCGAATTACATCTAGCTACAATATGAAATTACAAACAAAATATATCAATTTGTTCACCCTAGTATGATCTGATGAGTTCTGATGGATTTTCCAAAATCTTCATTCGTCAAAAAGTTCTTCAACTTTGTAGATAGTAGATCAAGTCTAGCAACGGAATACCACAAAAGAAAAGTAATGAAATTGTTTGTACACATAATAGAAGCCAATTGAAACGCCGAAAACGACTGGTGCAAATAAACAAGTTCATATACTGGACTCCTGTCTGTAGCAAAGGGATAATGCGCTTCGCCAGGAAAGTGCCTTCCTTCCATGAAATATGGCAGGAGACAAACAAACAAACAAGTCATGTACGGTGAACACGACATTGTCATATAAAAGAACCAGCACTTGTCAACATAATATTGTAAAACTGCTAGCGATTTATCCTCAGCTATTTTGATGTAATAGTCAACGTCATGATACAAAATCTGAAAAGAATTTGTATCAAAATAAAAAAAAACTCGTTCACGTGGTCATAAATTTATTTTGTTTAAATAAATTCATTTGAAATAGAAACGTCTTTGGTTGTGCCTGGAAACGTCTTTGGTGTATCAAAAATATGGCCAGTTTTAAAATAACATAAACTAGTCCGCAGGTCTGGACCACAGTTTTTGGGAACACTGTCATGTCATTTCGCGAGGCGTACAGTCCAAAAACCAGTGGAACCAGGAAGCAACTTGTCGAGATGATTGATAATATTTTTACTAAACGAAAGAGATTGAAAACTTTTCTAGAACTTTGATAAGGCACTGGGTAACAACCGCATAAGGCTATTGTTGCAATAGTAAATTTTGCAGCGGACAATGGAGTCAATTTTATTCTTGACATTATTTTGTGGCCACTCAACTGACACGTGAAATACGTCTTTCGTTTCAAATTGGAAAACTAAACGATGCGAATACACAGTCCGTATCGAAAAGGTGGCAAGGGTTGTAATTTGCTTATACCGTGATATTATCAATATTTGATATAATTGCAGCGGAGAAAACACTGATGCAATAATTATACGACTCGCGTGTCGGAGGTTTCACGTTTCCATTTGGAAAGAGCGCAATAAGATGATTGTTGTAATTTTGCATTGATATCGTAGTCTAAACTCAGTGCGTTTGCAAATTGTCGTTCTTTCATTTATGTCTTTTTAAATATTTATGTGCTATGCTGCAGAGTGTAATTGACAATAAGAGAATAGTTAGTCACGAACCATAGAACGCTTTTCTTCATTCTAGACGTGATATAATTCATTTTATATGACTGTGATTTGTTACCCATGGTTTGTCACTATTTACCATAAAGATAATGAAAAATGTTATAGTCTATGTGATTCAAAAGAAAACAATCAATAAATTATTTTACTGTTATAAAAAAATAAAAAGTAAAAAAAGATATATATATTCTGAGATGATTTTCAGAACGTGATAATGAAATGTTAATAAGTTATTTGAAATTTCAGAACTTCTTAGCGGCTTTAAAAGGCAAAGAGATTGTTAACTTTCATTTGCATCTTAAAAATTTTCATACGGTTGAAAATTTTGCTGATAATAATCGTCATGCTTCAAAATGGTTGTAAAAATGAAGTTGCTTGGTACGACACACATACACGAGTTTGTATGTAGGACTTATATATGTCAACGACAGAAGGATGCACAGCCTTGGCGGACAACTGCTGTCCTGGAATCAGACGTTGCAGGAAGCGAGCAAATGTACAAGTCACGTACGGCAAAATCGACAAGGTTAAATAAAAGTTTTTGCACCTGTCAATGTAAAGCTGTAAAATCGCCATTCCCTTATCCTCCGCTGATCTGACAAGTCAATCGATATCATAATATAAGAGACAAAAAATCAATCAGAAATCCAAAAATTACTTTTTTTTTGTAGTTCGTGTCAAATAAAAATTTGTATTAATTTTTTTTGTGGTATATAAATGAGTGCATTATATGTGAACATCGATTTAACAAAATTCTTGTTTCATTTAACTGTATATGTCTATTTTAATATAAAATATATTATGTTATATATATATGTTAGTTAAATGAAATTAAGTGAAATGTGGAAAATTGTTTTTGTATAACTTGAGGTTCCCAATGGAAAACTTGAAGAACCCCTTTTAATGAAATAAATCATCTGTGAAATGCGATTTAATAGACTTGAGAGTTTACTCGACTATTATGGTCTTCTATCTAACATCAAATATTTAAAATAAACATCATAGCTGTCATCATCGTTGAAAAAAACTATTTGTGATAATTTTTGTTTACATTCTTAAAGCACTTACGAACTTGCGGTACACACCCGATTATGTATTTTAAATGATTCAATCCAAACATGCGGGTGGGACCCTGCAATTGTGACAATTTATATAAACTCGATTTTAAACTGCCCTCTGACAGTTTTTTCTTTTGAGTTTGTGCATAATAATTGGATAAGATGATAACAAGAGTACTGAAAAATGCATATTTTGTTTACAAGGTTTTATTTTCGTGCGTTTTTATTTGACAAAAAATATAACGATTGACTGTTTTCTACATATGTCATGCATAACATGCTTCTGTGCGAATAATCGGATAATTTAAATACCCTAATTTTAATGTTTGATTGATCTTCCTCTGTTGCACTCGTTTGGCAATAATTTAATTTATTCTTCATTTTCAGCATACAAACTTTCTCAACGCAACAAAAAATCGTCGTAATAAATATTGTTACAGGAGACAACATCCTGAATTTTTTTTCTCTTATGAAAACGTGTACATTAGTCGAATCCGAATTACCATTAAAAATTTCACATTTTTTTGTTATTTTTTGACTTAGATGCAAAAACTTTTTTCAACTTGTTTATATGCTATCAACATTTTGAGGTATACTTAAACATGTTTCCCTACAATAACATTGTCAACTCGGCTGAGGTATTTTACAACATTCTGAAAACTTCGCTAAAATTCATCCTACATGTTTGCGTCGGTTTAATCTTAAGGCACACTTTTTCGTTAACAAAACATATTCTCGCAGACGCAATCATGAAGGAATCGCAACACCTCAAAATTCTAATTTGCATCCATCGTTCATTAACTTCAACTCGAAACGTAACTATAAAATGATGTAACATTTTATTACAATGTATCATGCATACTTTGAAAAAAAAATAACTGTTTAGTACAACAACGTAGCGCTTGTTTCGTTATCAAATAACAGGTTTCGTTTGTAAATCGTATAATTTTATGTTTCGGAAGCAATTTCTGAAAAATGTTAATTTTGGCAATACATAATTAATGTACACTCAAGTTCCCGTATACAATTATAACGAATTAACACAAATGACTTAATTTGCTAATGTAGCAAACAGATTACATTCACAATAATAATAACACATGTCGCCCAAAAATAGTACACACTTTTTCTGATCCAGTACGGTTTTGGAATTTGAAAAGTTTTGCTTCTTCGTGTTCAGAAGATACGAGTTCCGAAGAATTTAAAGGCACTTGCAATTAATCATCTAGATCAATCATACGATAATGAACAGAACAAAAAAAAGGTTGAATCTTACATTTGCATATTGTTTGTACAACTACTGACTACTTTGAGAGTCTCTTAGATACCTATTGAATCGCTATTGTAGGAACCAAATAATATAAGCGCAAGAATCCATTGGTGGACATCGTTCGTAGTTTATAATCCTTTTAAATTGCGGATTGTCAACTGGTATAAGTATACTAACACGCAGTAAGACCTACATAGTCGTCTTGACTGATAAATGCAACATCAAAAAGAAAAAGAAAAAGTTTTTCAATAAATTTGCATCGCCAAGTAAATAAAAAGAAGTCTTAGACAAAGGAAAAAATAAGAAGCATCAAAAACAAAATAAATAATCTCGCATACAAAAGGTAATAAGTTTGAAAAATAAACATTGATATGTGGGTCGTACTGTTCTAAAAAGGTTATAAAAACTAAAGTACAATTAAAGGAGACGTTGAACGGTTCGTAGTAAGGCAATTACAAGTGCCACCGAATCAGTGGTCGTCCCTTCAGATTCACAATACAAAATAATACAAAATGACATATAAAAAGAAGTAAAAATCGACGCTCGGTTTTATAATACAATATGTAACACTATTTACAGTTGAAAAACAGAAAACACGGATCTTGATGGGAATGTTGGAGTTGTTGAACTCGTCTGAGGTGTCGGCCCAAGATAAGGAACTTATTTTACGTATTTGAAGTACATTTGAAAGCGTACTGTTGCCAGCGGTAGAGCGTAACTTGTACAATAGTTTAAATGCGAGGCGAACGCGCGACAGCAGCTATTAAAAATACAAAATCAACCGAGGTGCCGTTTTGCTATAATAATCCCACTATTGATAAAGGACTAGAAGAATCGGCTTGCAAATTTACGTCCGCGTTTGTCATAATCAAACAAAAAAGATACGCTTTGATTCAGCAAGAGGTATCCTTCATAGTGGAATGTTTGAGCAATATCAATCCCAACTCTCCTCTTTGGTATTTGATGTACTAGGTCGGTTTAAGCACCATATAATAATAAAAATTAACTATTAATAAATCAAAAGGCGATGTCAATTGAGAAAAAAGAAAGAGTTAAGATCTGAGATCTAGAACTAGTTTTGGAACTTGTTTAACTTGTACTTTATAGCATGAGGTAAGAAGGAGTGTGTGTAAGTACATTAAACAAAGTTTTTCTTTTTTCTGTTACAGGAAAGAGACGCGAAATAGCTGCTGCGCCGCTCTTGACGATAACACTGAGGTAATTCTAACGTTTTCTGTGCGGTTCATCTTTGATGGGATGCTGAGCTTCAGGCTGTTTCGAGTTCATCAAAAACGAGGCGTGTTTCCCAATTGGACAATTACAAAAATCATTATTTACACGCGCGAAATGACTCGATCTGACTAAATGCATTACTTTCAGTTTACGCGACTAATTAGAGCTTAATAAATAGAAACTAAACGTTGACAATTGATTTTTTTTTTATCTCAAGACTTAGAAGCTAACTTATGAAGCGTATTGGATTGCCTTCCCCGGTTTACTTGTCTGTCATGTTCGTCTCAAAAATGTACATCCCTGACGTCTGTCGGCGTGCCCGCCTTCTCATGTTCCAAAATTTTTGTGTCGCTTGATTTGAGCGCCACTTGGCCGCTCGTTGTTTGCAACCGCGACATCTCCAAATCGTGACAATTGTAGCCCTCGGCAACCATGTCCTCGATCTGTCTCAGACACTCCTGCAGGTAGTCCTGAAATTGAAAAATCATTCCATGTTCATTTCACTGTTTCCGCCTAGCAGCAACTTTTCTATGAATCAAAGCACAATCTTATGGGTGGCAAAACGATTTTCCCAGAACGTTTGGTTTCTTTCAACGTTCAAGTTTTTTGTCCATTCAGATTTTTCTATGGATCACTTTGGGCGCGGAAGAAAGACTCACCTCTTCGATTCCAGTAATCCGCGTCAGTTCGTAGAGCAAAAACTGTAAATCATAGCCACTTTTCAGCGTCCATTCAAGACCGTGCAAAGCCGCTGCTACACTCGCCGCCGCAATCATGCTCGGTGGGTATCGAGAAAATTTGTATTCTGTGGAATGCAAAAAGAAACGAATTTAATTAATTTCTTTTTTCCTCTTTTGATTTCGAAATTGTCCTTCGTTAAGGAAGCTCGAGAAAAAGGAAAAGAAAAAAATGAAAGTTGTTATTTCCCAATGAAATGTCTCATTTTTATTGGTACCTCTTTCTGTGCATGATGAAATGTTCTTGAATAATATAGAGAAAAAAGTGTACAACTTAACTGTTTTCATAACAATATCAATAAATGAAACTGATTTAATTTTCAAAACTTTTTCTATCGGAAAATTTTCAGACAACCTTTTATGTATAATATTCTCATATTTCCGAACTACTCAAATTAACGTTTAATAAATTCCAATCTAAAAGTGACATGGAAATTTAACAACATGAGCAAGAAAAATTTTTTGTTGCCAAAAGGAAATTTTGCATAATGTTCGATTTGAAAATGTATATGTCCCCTAGAGAAAGAATAGTTCTTACCCCTTGCACTGAGTGCAATGAAAGTTTGGGCGTGTCGCCTGACCATTGGCAAGTCCCAAATTCTCGTGTTGATTGGAAGCTGATTGAGAATATATGTGAGAAAATCGCCCGGTGTAACGGCGGACAGGTCCCATTTGAGTTTCGAAACCACCAACTGTTCCCATCTCTGCAAAACCAAAATCAAAAATTGTTTCCCCCCGTTAACAAATTGTCAAAAAAAATTTATTATTTATAAATTCGAGTGTTTAATTAAAGGTCGTGTTGCGATATGCAAGTTGGGCGGAAAAAAAGAACCGAGTTGTTATCGGGCGAGTTAGATGTATATTTTTGATTATAGAAATAAGTCGATGCGAGTTTGGAGAAGCAGGTCTGCGCGCGGCGGACAATAGAGCCGGGCCGGTCAGGGCGTCGTTTACCTGGCACTTCTCAGAACCGGAGTACGATTTATCTGGACTAGCAGCCAGCTCAGAGATTCGGCGAGAAAGAGGATGCGAGGATAGACGAGGACCGACGGTTGGAACGAAAGAGCGATAGAAAGAATACGAGCACCAAAAAATGTTAAGCTACAGAACAAGGGGAGGAAACAAGAGAAGGAGATCTGTAGAGCGGCGCCTCTCAGTAGAAGTGTTTACCATTCTAACCCAAAATAAAATACAAAGCAGTTTCGCCATACAAAACGAGCACCAACACATCCCGCCCGGCTATTTCGAATTTTGCACATTCCAACTTCATAATTGCAATTCATTCACAATTTTACACGTTGATCTCAGTTATTTTGTGTCCCGACGGTGCTTGGTTATTCGACTGTTGAACGTTTTTTTCTTTTTTTATTTCTCTCTTCTCATTGTCATTTCATCATTATTTAAACAATTGAAAGGTCAGATTCAATTGTTGACAACATTTTTGTTTCGCTTGTAATCTGCACTGCACGACCGACTCGATTGCATCGAAAAAATTAATTATATAGATAAGAGGAATTTCTGATTATTAGAAAGTTTTTGTACTTTTATTAAGCGCGCGCATTCCTGTGAGGTAACCCTTTTCGGGGCCGGCTCTTTTCAAACAAAAATCGAGCTAAGAATGAAAATCAGATATTTTTGAACAGGTTATTTATATTAAAACAAAACTCGTAGGCTGCAAGCAAAAATAAATAGACGAGTCCTCTCAATCGCAATTAAATATATTCGTTTTTTTTTTTTTTTTAGTTTAGTTTGTTTCTCTCTTTTCGTATGAATTATTTTTATCAATTAAACGTCGAGTTGACTTGCAAATTGATGATTACATTATATTGCGAATTAAAAAAAAAAAGAGCCAAGACAAAAATTTGAAATGCAATATAATTATAATTTAAACATGGCGATGCCGTCTCGATAACTAAATCTCCTTAGCGAGCGGTGGTTTTTTTGCATACCGGAAATAATGGGGTTCTCCCTAACAAAAAGAAATCACAGCTAGAAAATTGCCCGACAACTTCTATATACACATCTTATTTTTTTTCTTTACTAAATTGTTGGATCGGCCTAACAAGACTTTTTCACATAGAATTTCATTAGAAACAAAAAAAAAAAAAAAAAAAAAAAATTACGCCCGGAAAA
>JAAMPD010000341.1:0-59283 GCA_025266255.1 Trissolcus basalis | reverse complement strand
ATATTAAAAGTATATTGAATGTTTTTGAAAATTGCTAATATATTGCCAATATATAGTCCATATATGTAAATAACTCAAACATATATGATTTTTTACGAGGATCTTTGTTATTCGACTTTTTATGTAAAATAAATTATATAGTTTGGTCTCCCCAAAGACCAAAAGGATTATAGAATATGATATACCGGATGCTGTTTACCTGTGAAAAATGTTCTGCATGGTTTTAATTTCCAACTTGGCGAAATGACCAAAAAGATGAGAATTCTGAAGCATTGTGAAAGAAAACTATATTTTCATTGCTATTCCTTGCGGAGAATATGAAATATGTATACAATATTATTCCACTTGAAATTCCGCGGTAGCTTTAGTTTTGTAGTCTCCGGTGTGTTGATCGAAAGGCAGACAAAAAATGTTGATAAGAGTTGAGTATAAAAGCAAAATGCTCTCTGAATTTATAAAGCTCCAAGCGAGAAGAGACAATTTGTATACGTTTCTTCCTAACGTTTTATTTACCTTTGGTGTTTAAAATGACCGGATTTTAAAACACTTTCAACGAGTCCGCCTCTTTCTTTGCAATACGCTCTTCTGCAAGGGAAGAAAAAAAATTGCAGAAAAAGTCCTTTTTTTATATTCTTATCAATACAAATTTCCTGAATGGAGCCGATAAGACGGAATTAATTAGTTACCATGCTGTTCGTGGGGAAACAAAGAAAAGTTTTACTTAAGCTTTTTCATTCAGGATGAAAATTGTCGGGTTGGAAGAGGATCCTTTAGCCGAATTAACTGTCAATCTGTCGATTTGTCAAAAAGTTGTAAAAAGTACTTGACAAGAAAAAGTTTTGGACGAAATTCAAAGTTACGAAAAATGAAATTAAAAAATAAACGATTTTAACGAATCAATAAATGCTGCAGAAAAACATGCGACCTATCACACACGAAAGGTATTTTCAAATTCAAAGTGTTGTTTCCGGTAAAAACTTGATAAGTGGCAACCAACTTTTTCAACCATATTTATAGTTTACTTTATGTATCATTAGCATAAAATCATTCTCAAGTAATCAGAATAAGTTCATTTGAACTTCACGTAAATTAGTTTTTTAAATCAATCTAATTAAAAGAAAAAAGTCAAATGAACGATGTTTACTTCTTACAGATCGACCCTAACCTATGTGAAAATTCAGAAAAATGCAAGAAAAAGTTCAAAACGTTATAAACAAGTTTATTTATGTAAAAATGGCGACCAATAAATAAATTTTTAATTTTTGTTTAATTTTTTTCATTTTGCTGATTTTTAGAATAAATTTATCGAAAAACCCCGAAGTTGTAAGTTATATTTTTTAACAAAAATAAAATTTTGAAAACAGGCTGATTTTTAGGATAATTCAAATTTTTCCCGCCAATCAGGAATGAGGGACGAAAGTGAACATAGCTGAATGAGATGCGATTATATCGATACCTGAGCCAATTCACTTTGGTCATCAACTTTTTTCTTTAGAAAGGAGAAGGAAGAGATTAAGAAGCATTTTCTCTTTAGGATACGATAAATGTTTTTGATTTAGAATTATGCAAAAAACTAATACGATCTGTTTCTAATTTCAATGTTAGTTATTACATGTAGATTATACATTATCAAAATTTAGCTTTTAATTTTGCTGAGTAGACACGCGTTGTGTTAATCGCAAAATGAGCAGGAGATTTGATCATTCCTGCGAGCGGTTGCGTGCAAAGTGCTTTTTGTACATGCTCATTCGATTCAGCTGCGATTAAGCATGTCCTATTATAAACGCCAAGAAACGTACTGAATTATTGACCAGCTATATTATATACAATTCCAACATATTCGTTCCAATGCAACGAGAAAAAGTAACGAAATCACAAAAATATTACGACATATTTAGACAAAACAAAAATAAACTGACCAAAAATAAATATTGATCGCCGCCCACACTTTATTTGACATTTAAACTTTACAATTTTTCGTACGTCACTTACATTGTTAAAGCTGGAAAAGATTTTTTTTTCCTGAAGGTCGAAAACTTTTTACATGAACATTTACTTACAATAATCAAAAGAAACAAACAATTCGAGATTGCAATTATTAATGGATTCTACTTTTGTTTTTAAACAACGTTGAAAACATTCATTCATTTAAAATAAAATGAAACAAAAAATTTTACACTCTTCAATTTGTAAAGGTCCTAAATCTTTTCGGAGTCAGTTCGAAATTGAAACGTCGATGAATAAGACTGTGTGAATCCCACGAAATTCATCCCATCATTTGAATTATGACCGTCTCAATTCATTCGTTTGAAATTTATTTACCAAGCGGAATTAACGATGCGGGAATTTCGCACAATAGGGAAATGAAAATAGAAAAAAGAGAGATTCAGATGAGATGAGATGTAATTTCATTTTTCGTTTATGAAACTGACGGACAATGGCGGTTAAATTGTATAGATTCGAAACCCATCAGATTAAATAAAGTGTCCAATTAAAATTGTCGTTACATACGATTTTGTGACAATTTCGCGGTGCAATGTTGCAATGTTTTTTTTTTTTGGCAATTGCCACCGGTTGAGGAATCATTTCTGAGATGCGCCGCCACATACACCGAGTTTGCGCCAATTGTACTAAAACTGCACAAAAAGGGATGCAACCAAACAAACGAGATAGCTGACAATGGCTCGAAAGTTGCGCACATACGTTCGAAAGAAATGGAAACACGCGGGGGAAAACTCATTATGCTTCGGGGATCGCTTTTTTTCCCAGAAACATCATTTCAACTTTTTCACTGCACTTTTATCCAGACATTTTTTCTAACAGAGTTTTATTCACAAGCGTGAGGGAGAAACACAAAGACGAGGAGCAAAGGATAGAAAAAGACAAACATACGATAGGTCATTGTAAGAACAAGTGTCTTAAATTAAGACACTAAACAAAAAAAAATTTCTATTTATAATAAAATTGATAAAAATAATATATACAACGTTTATAATCATTATTGCTGCTTTGTTTATAAATAAATTATAGAATTTGTATATAAACATATATGTATACCTTCATTTTCATTATATTTTTCAGAAGTTATCAAATAAAAAACTTATTTTAATTATATTTCATTCGTATATGGTTATCATATTTTTTTCATTTTTCATTATATTCTAATATATGATATATATTCAAATAAATGTATACGAATGTATAAAAATTTTTGTTTCGTTTAGATAAAAATGTTTATAATTATACATAATTATAAAATATAAAATATTTGTACATAAATAGAAATATTAGAATATACAAATTTATCTAAAAATTTTCAATTTTCAAAATAAAAAATATAAATAATGATATATTTAATAAAAATTTCATTTAGAAGTTTACATTTTCGTCCATATGAGGGCTAGTTGAATCGAAACGTTAGTGTATTAATTTACAACTTTTAAGTGCTGAATGTAAGTTTGAAAACTTTATAAGTATTTCACATGACTTTTGTTAATTTAGGACGATTTTTTGAGCGCCAAATGGACATCTTTTAGAATGCGATGGAGAAAGAAAAAACAATTTTCTACTTCTGCGTTTAAATTGGAGCTATTTTAAAGCTACTGCAGTTGAATTACAAGTTGTTCAAAAAAGATCAGTTATGTTCCGAATTGTAATGAAAAAAATGTTACACTGAGATGAGGAAGAAAAGAGATGATTCAGTAGGACGGCTGGTCTGACATAAAAAATTATTATCAGAAGAGTAATCAAGTAGGGTAACCATCTTGGTTGGCATCGTTGATTGCCTAAGTTGGAATGTGAAACGAGCTTCATGCTCAATCGTACGTTGATTATAATTTGTAATGCAATGATGATTTCAATAATGATTCAATTTATTAAAATAGGTTCATCTAGTTGCCAACAAATAGGTCGGTTCATTTATTTATGTACTTTAATCAGTTAAGTCAATCTATCAATTAGTTGCACAGTAATCGATTAACTTTTACAATTGAATTATTTCATACAATTGTTATTGATTAATGCTTTATATATTCTCATAAATTTGAATCGTTCTTTACATATCTTCCAATTTGAGTTCACATTTTCTATTCGTTGAGATTTTGATTATTCTGCAAAAGTATATGAGATTTATATTCGGCAATCAGAAACTCGGCCAGTAAATCATTGGCAGAGTGCAAATGTCGTGCAAGTTCGCGCAAAATAATTCGCAGAGAAAGTATATAGTTTTCTGAATTATTTCGAACAATGCCCGGGATTCGCCGACACGTTTCTCTCTTGAGATTCATATTGTATTTCTATTTTTAGTCGGTACACCTTCGTCATTAGCTTCCATTAATCAACTTCAGTGCAATACACACAATGCTTCCGCTCAATTATTTATGAAAGTAAAGGAGAATTCATGACACCTGCGAATCCTTCTTTGCGAGTAATTTTTTTTCCTCGTCGCAACAATTTTTGTTACAGAGAAATGCAAAAATATTGTAAGTGCATTTTAATAATGCCATAATTGTGAGAATCTTTTTTGAATTTGTTTACTTGAAAATATATTCCCTCACGGAGTAAAATATAATGATGAAAATATATGAAATTTTTATAAAATATATAATAATAAAAAAATTATATTTTGTTTATATTTTTTATTTTTATTTTTAGTTTCTGTTTTCGTTTCTATGAAAATAAAAAATGCACATAATTCTGTATGTATTGTAATCAGTTACTTTTTGTCTCTTTTGTGTAATCAGTTGAACTTGAATGTCACATATAAAATTCGCGAAGAAGGGTCGGCCACGCCCTAATGACACGGTCCGAACTTTATGACGATTAAATTAGCCCTGTGGCAGATTTTACATCTCATGTTTTTCCGGGTGGAACTATGTGCTTCTTTTTCACTTTATCACCCGTGTTTTCCCAAGCTCTTTTACGAGTCAGGTCATTTTATACAAATTAAGAAATTTATATCCTTTTCAACATTGTGAAAGAATTTTCACAATGTATTTTTCAAATTCGAATTCAAAGTTTTCCAACTTTTTAAATTTCAAATTTGTTCAAATATTTTCATTTCTTCATCAAACGATTTTTTTTGATTTCAGAGTAAACTTGAATAATTACATCAATCAGTAAAGGTAAACGAAATTTCATGAACAAACTGTAAATGCTCATCTGTCAATAATATTCGTGCTAATTTTCGCTCGTGTGTACCTAGAAAATAAATCTCGTTTTTCTTCTCACTTGGTATATATAGGAATGTGAGGAACGTAAGAAAATGGGGAATATTCCGAGAAAAATGCAGTTTAGTCTCGTCTGCAAAGTCATGACTTTTCAGTATGGCTTTCTTCTTATTATTATGTTCATAAATCATATGCACCAGAAAGTTAGACACTCGCCAGCTTCGCATGCGAATTTATTTCATCCGAAAAGGTGGAAACGACACTTTCATTGCATTTTTCCACATATTTTTTATTATACTTAAAAACGGACTTGAAGTATCACGAGTTTGAATTTAATTAGAAAAAAAAAAAAAAAAAAAAAAAAACATTACGCTCGGAACAAAGACGTTAAAAAAAAGCGTTTTAGAAACGGGTTTAGGCGCCTTGAAATTTTGTGGCAAATATTTTCACCGCTGCAAAATTCGTGCAATTAATGAAGATCTAGTTTGTATATTGTAACATCCGAGCTAATGACTTGAAACTTTGGGACGTCTTATCATCTTATCAAAGAATGTGTACGCGAACGAGAAAAAAAATGCAGACCTTTTGAACACAGTTTCTGTAGCTCTTTGCAATTGATATTTCGAAACTACGCATGTGAAATCGCAAAACCGACAAACACGTCTCATTCAAGTTTGTTCCTTCTTTAAAATAGTTTTATGAATATTTGGAAGAATTCTTTTTGTGTGATTTTTTTTTCGTAGGTGAAATGATTGAAAGTTATTTCATGAAAGTGAAACAACTTGAGTCACAAAGGCGTCATATTTGAGTTCGAATTATGAAGCTACTGATAAAGAATTCTACTTTATCGACATCAGAGACTTGTTGATTCATTCTTTAATCAAAAGAAATGCCAGACGGTTGCTCAATTACGTTCCCTAGCTTCGAATTGCCTTCTCTAAACGATCCTAAAATAATCTTAGGAATAATAAAATTCGTACATGATTTTAAACAATTTCACGGACATTCCCCCCCCTCCCCACTTGTTCGGGGCTACGTTTAATTTTTATTCCTCTCGGTCTCTATTTATTCTAGTCTTTGTTTTAGCTAAGGTATTTTCTTCATGAAATCTGCAAGCTTCTTTTACGATTTCAAACGAATCTTGGATGAATTATTCATTTTCACGTATATGAATAGACCGAGAGTATAGAGGAATGTACGTGCAACATTTTCGGTTCAAACCTTACAGTGAATTCTTCCGATATCATTTTTTACTCCAACCGTAAATGCCTTCCCATACATATGAAACACACATGTTCCATTCGTAAGTCGGCTGTATGTGCCCAACACTCACACACACAAACTATAACACGTTTTTTTCCTTCCCTCTCTTACCGAAAATTGCATCCTTTTATTTTTCAATACAAAATTTTTTGATACAAAAAATTTCATAATTGTCAACAATATTTTAAACCCTCATTTTTGTTGTCAAATTAATTTCAATTTATTACATCTTTTTTTAACTGCAATTATTTTAAATTGCATCTTCATTTTTCAACACGAAATCTTGTAATAAAAAAAGTCACAGTAGAAAAAATTTGTTCTTACTTTTTTTCTTTTATATATACATTATATAAATATATTAAAGATTGAAGAAATTGTATTTTTCTTTGTTACTAAACAGATGTGAATTTTCGGAAAAATGTTCAAGTTTTCATATGTTGCGAGTTTCGTCCCTAAATCTGTTGAGGAAAGAGGAACAAAAAATATCGCATGTCATAAATAAAATAAAAGCTCGTGAAAAAGTTGACGCCTCGAAAATGTTTATGTCTTTGGTATTTTTACAAGCCAACTGTTCGTCAGGCTTTTCATTTAATCAATTTGTCAGGGTTAAAAGGTTTTCTTTGTAACAAGCCACGTGCCATTGGCGGAGACAATAATTTACGCTTGAGAGGTACGCACAAACTTGACACCTAGTTTAATGGTCATTTCTGGACAAACAAAAATGAAAAAAAGAATGCCGTCTGTGTGAAAGAATGTGTCGCAATGGTGGAGCGTCTTAATTTGAGCATGCAATTTCTTAGATGGGTTGAGGAGGGCATTGCGAACTGAATTGAAGCCCAGATGGGGGCCCAGGTGACATAACGTTCAAAATTGCCAGGTGTAACTCGCTTCCTTTCAATTTCAACTTCTTTTCTTTTCCACTGCAGACTGATTGTTCTCCAACGACCATTACCCTAATGCAAACTCTAAGGAACTGCATTCAATGTTTGTTAACAATTTTCCAAGTAAAGATAAATTAAAATCCGTACGCGGGGTCATTGTCACACGAAATTACAAACTTGGACTTGTGTGTATTGATTTTTTCATGTGATTGAATTATTTGAAGGTTTTTTTTCCAGAGAAACGAACATTTTTTTGAGCCGTTATCTTTACGT
Organism: Trissolcus basalis; assembly: GCA_025266255.1. Classification (NCBI taxonomy): domain Eukaryota; kingdom Metazoa; phylum Arthropoda; class Insecta; order Hymenoptera; family Scelionidae; genus Trissolcus; species Trissolcus basalis. Next base: position 51,698 of record JAAMPD010000341.1, on the reverse strand, counting down.
TGTCATATCAAATGTGACCAATATCTTATGAAATTTAAATAAAAAATTGCGTTTTAGAAATAGACATTTGTCCGACGCGTCAGAAAGTCGTTTGTGACCCTATGCGTGGGGTCACAAATCACAGTCTACGCATAAAAAAATTTGCCTAACCCGTTTTTGTAATTTTATATATAAACAATAAATAACAAAATAACGAAACGATGACAAATGAATCATTTATAATTCCGATATTCAAGAAACATTGAACGCAAACATCAGAAATCGTATTTTAAAAACTTGTCTGTCTATCTTTAACTTTTTTTTGTCATAAATTTTTTTTCCCCCCCAACTTTATATCAAATAATTTCGTTGAATTACTCAATAGAATGATAAAAATAATCAACTAATTGATACAGAATGAATAAATTGAAACATGAATTAATAAAACAAACAATCAAAAAAAAGAAACATTGAGAATTAAAAAAACGAGTTAATTGAATGTCTATATCTTTTTTTAAATGATGTTTTTACTTGAAAGTTTATAAAATTTCCGTAAATAAATTGAAACAATTAAAGTAGAAAATTATTGAATGAATAGAGAAATATTTTCGAATCACTTATCATTTTATAATTACATTAAATATGAAAAAGGAAGCAAAGTATTTCGAGTCGAATTTATCAATTCATTATATAGTTGCGGAGCAGTTGAACAAGAAGCAAACTGCGAGAAGTCGTTAGCGGAAAAGCCGCTGGCGCGTCGTCTTAGGGAAAAAGTCGGAAGAAGGGATCAACGCTCATTTGACTTTGAAGGCAGCTGTCGCAGCCCGGTGCAATGTCGGCCGGCTCGCCACCTGGCTCCCCTCACCTGCTTTTATCGCGTTCAACTTTTGAGTATCTATTGCGTCGTACAATTCTGCAATCTATACACACAATTCCGTCGCACACATTTCTCCGCTCGCACATGCTCTCCCAAGATGGGGCCGGATATTATTTTATTATAAAACATGCTCATCGTCAGCGTCGCCGAGTTTGATGCGAAACCGTGCAATCACTGTTGTAATGCAATCTCAAGGAATGCAGTTTCGTCCTCTCTGAGAAGAGGGCCTGCGAAGACTTTTAAATAGAGTGACATATGGTTTTCCAAGAGCGCGATTTTTCGTGAGAACTTCCGCTTCGCTTGCCAAGTATATCGATAACGGCCTGGCAAAAAAAAGTGCCATTTGCAACTCGTGATAAAAAAAATTATGCATAACTTGTCATAACCCATCTTGTATTTCAAAACAAAGGAGTACCTTCTCTTTTATTGAACGGAAAACACAAAACAGAAACAGAACTGGAACGTTTGTTTCAATTTTGGAATGATGATTTCATTCGTTTTCGTTTTTGTATAAAATAATAAAAAGGTGAAATAAAATATTATCATTTATATTCATAAAATGTTATAAAAACAATCAAATACAAGGTGACTCAATTGTTGTTGAACGGAATTCGTTTTGATCAAACACTCGTTATATCTCCAAGTCAGAGATTGTTTTTCAGCTGAAAGGAAAAAAAGAACTTACACATAGGTCGTCCAGTGTGATGGAGTTGTCTGTGTAATAAACCAATGATTCCGCCGAAAGTGGCAATGGCTCTCGAAATTTAGAGGCCAACATGAGGCAGGCCGTTCCCAGAAGTTGTAGTTGATATTTTCTAATTGGGCACACTGATAGGAATCGGTCGATGTAGTTCATCGACAGGGAGAAAACTTGGTCGGAGCATTTTCGCACCTCGCACACCTGAAAAAACCACCAAAGACGCTCATTTTAATTTTTCTCATCGCACAGGGCTCGACATTCGTATTATCAAACTAATTTGCAAACCGTTCCGAACTCTGCCATTTAATTCAAAACCTCGTCTGTATCTTTGTTTCGTATAAATTGCATAATCTTCTTTGTGACGTTTCTCAGTCTGATAGATTAGGGAATACCGTTTGTATAATGTCTTTGGCATGGCGGACAAGAATTTATAAACAAAATTCTACATAAACAGTCTGGCCGAATGAAGAAAAAACCATAAATTAAGTTTGTACAAAAATTATAAGCAATAGAAACAAATAGTTGCAAACAAATAAAAATAATATACTAATATACAAACTGAAACAAAATCAATGACTATCAAGGTCACCTTGAACAGGAAACAATGGAAAACATAAACAAAGTAAAATGTAAACAAAAGAAAATGATAAACGAAACAAAAAATGGAAGAAATCAAATCAAACAAAAAAAACGAATGATACAGGGAAACAATGAAAAAGCAAACAAAATTGAAATTGTTAGCAAAACGTGAAATTTTCCAAAAAAATTAGAACAAATTGCATAGAAACGAAACAAGAAACGATTAGAAATGTAACTAGAAACAGCATTACCAAAAATGATCAAATGCAAAAAAGGGGTCAAAACAAAGAGGAAAGAATGACAAAATTTTGCAAAAAATGAAATGTAAAAAAGAAAAATGGTCATTCTGGGCTGAGTGAAATCGAAGAATCTTTGAGTGGGATCGTAGTGGGGGCAAAGGAGGCATCGTTTCACATCGGTGCGCGGTTTTGTTCTGTTTCATGACTCGTATCGTGAGTACATGTGCACGCAATTTGTATACGCATGCGCGCTGCCGGGCACGCATGACTTTTAAACATTATTGTTCCTGCCGGTAATTGTTCTTTTTACGCTTACTTTTACTTTTACTATACGTTTACGTTCGGCGTTTGTACACACAACTGCCGGCGGCCTCTTGCACAATCGTATTATTTCGGCTCCGGAGGAACTTCGTACATTCTACAGGTGGTTGATGGCAGAGTAAAAATAGTGCCGAGCGTGCCACCTACACACAAGCGCGAGACAAAAAATAAGCGCAAGCAACTTGCCATGAATGAAGGATTAACATAAAAAAACAATTTTAAAAACCCCTCGAAAAAAAAAAAATTACAAACAAAAATGTACTAATCAGTTGTAAAATTGTTCCATCAGTCACAGGCTGGAGTCGCGTCCCCTCTTGCTGATTGCGAAAAATTGATTTTTTGATATGTCACACAGCGAGATAAGAAGCGCAGGAACGGGAAAGGAAATTGAAAAGGAGACAAGGGGACATCGTGGCACGGACAAAAGGAGCCGGCCGGAGCCGATGGGAACGCGTTCCCGTGCTAATTAAGATGCGGACAAAGCTCACACGTGGACCGGAAATGATGCCGAGAGATCTCACCTCCAACATCCATTCGGCGACGATCTTGCGCATCGACGGCGAGATGTCCCTCTGCACGCAGTCGAAGTACGACGTGTTCGGCACGTAAACCTCCTCGGTTTTGAGCAGATTGAGCAGCACCCGGTGGTCGTTGAGCAGGTTCTGGTCCTGGTAAGCCTCGCGCTCGCTCTCGGTCGTTTCCAAACACAGCAGATCCATCGCTCGTATTTTCTCTCGCTTTTTATTTCAATGACAAACACAACGACTGTTCAAAACTGTTGGCATCTCACTTTCGCACTCGCTGGCTCTTCGTCCTTCACCGCTCTGCCGAAAAATGTTTGAGTCGCGCGCAACGCCGAGGTATACGATCCGACGCTGGTTCCTTACCAGGTCAGAATGGAACTCGGTTCGGAGCTTGGAGTCGCCGCCGTCGCGGCCGCCGGTTCCCACCATACGCCAATTGGCGCACCACGTGACCCAACCGATCTGCCCACTTCTCATTTGTTCGGTCAACTCCGCGCGCTCGTCAAACCAGCTCTAAATAATCCACTAACCGAGTTGTATCTTTTATCTTCTCCCGCGAGCTTTACTCTTTTTCCATTCATAAACATTTCTTCCCCTCTTATCGCGCTTTTACGCTTTCTTTCACGGCTCTTTTTTTGTCTCTTCTATACTTTTCGATTTTTCGCATTGTCTCCTAGGAAAGAGAACGAGAAATAAAACAAGTCTCAAGGATCACATCCTTCGGATGGTCGTCGGTTTTAGCATATTTTTATTCGATCTATCATTTGAATTGATGCCCTTTTAGGTTATGTTATTTGATTAGTTCGTTAGTTTAGTTTTGGTTTGTCCGGTGCGAAACCGGGGATGGAATTTCTTTCGGGAATCGGCAGGACGAATGCAGGCCCGACTGTTTTCATGCGAATTTTTAGTATTGGAGATGCTTTCGGACGAATATTTTCGATTGGCCGAAACTCTGCCGATTCGCTTTAGCATCCGCTGAAATTTCTAGGAAATTTCTCGTTAAAATCTATTGTTTTTTTGTTTGTTGCACGTGATGTTTTTGTTTTTGTTTTGGTTCGTTTTTATGCTTGTTTTTGTTTTGCTTCGGTTTAAGGAACCGCTTGTTTTTTACCGATTTGGAATGTGAATTTTTTTGTTAAATTACAAAGAAAAGAGGGCGGAAAAAAAAAGAAAAAGTTATAAATGTTGTAGTTAATTTGATATTAGGCACTGTTTGCTGATGGCCATTGTTGTTCTTCGCTCAAAGGGGACGATGAATCTTGATTATAAGAAATGCTGAATGAATACCTTACTATTGGATGCCGGCGCATTATACTATACTATATTCTTATATCCTATTACGTATAGTACAATACATCCTTCTCCAATTATATGTATACCTTTTCGCTTACATGTTTTTCCTCCACTTTGCTTCAATAACAATAAATTTAGTAATCAACATCGCACAGATTATATAAAAAAATTAATTACTTGGTATTTATAACAAAAAAAAATTTACTACTTACGAGACTAAAATTNAAACTTTTTCCTCCGAATAAAAGTTGATAGAAAAAGAAAAGGTAACGATAAGAAATTGTATCAAAAAAAAATGGTTAAAAATAGTAACATTGTAAACATTCTGAATGATTTGCACAAACAAAAAAGTTTTTTTTCGTTCGGAACGATTAATATTTATAACTTTATTGACATTTTTTATGATCTTTTAAAGAGGTTTGTTATTGTTTTTTTCAATGTCATTTAATTTGGTATTTTTTTAGACTGTGATGATTAGGAATTTTGATAACAGTTAGATAAAAATAAAAACTGAGAACAAAAAACTTTTTTTTTTCGATTATGAAAGAAGTAAAAATGTACGATCAATATTTAAAAAAGGTGAAAAACAATTTGAATGCCTTTGCAAGGTGCAGTGTGTGTTGTGTTGTGCGAATGTTTGGTAATATTGTCGTAATAACGCGGCCATAAAATTAAAGTTTTACCCCTTGAGTCGTGCACACAGGTGCTGGTGGAAGGCACTACTAAATTGGCCATAATTCGTGTTAAAAATGAACTCTACCGTTCTGCTTCGCGCATTCCTTCACCTGTTATTTATTGCAAAAATCGCTTGCGCTCTTCTTAGGGGTCTTGGTAGACGGAAAGGACAACATAGATTGGCGTAATTGTTATCGCAAGATCTCTCTATTCGCTAGCACTCTCATCAAGCGCAATTACACATTTTGATTAGTCCAAATGCGACGAATTTTTTTTGCACGCCAGATGGGCTGACAATATTTCCCTCTCCCACCTAACATAATTCGATATCGTGAAATGGCGAGCCCCATTATTCATATTACGCTTTTTTGTACATTGTCTTTAATTCTTTCTTTTCATTTAACCATGCTTGAGATGCATAAAAGTTGCATTTGCTGCAATTTTTTACGTTTTCATTGTCAAATTTCTTAATGGACTTTAAAAGAATGTTTCAAGTTGTGATACAGTTTTAAAAGGACTTACTATCTTTTTTTGTTTTAATTATCTTTTTTTTGTTTTTTATCCTTGTTATGTTTATGTATTTGTTCAATTTTTAATTTGTTTCATTTTTTTTTGTTTATGTCCTCTTTGTTAGTCCAATTTATTTATATTCGTTTGTATTTTGTTTGTCAATTTGTATTTTCAACCATCTTTTTATTTGTTTTATATCCTTGTTATGTTTATGTATTTGTTCAATTTTTAATTAATTTCATCTTTTTTGTTTATGCCCTCTTTGTTATTTCAATTTATTTATATTTGTTTGTATTTTGTTTATAATTGTTGCAGATTGTTTTCTTACATTTTGTCTTATTTTTTGTATAATCTTGTTAATTTGTTTTGTGTATGTTTGTTTCTTAATTCCCAAGATATTATAATTCACGACGAAACTAATTTCAGGGCGAGTCCCACAAATAACAAAAATGTCAGTCCAAGTATTTGAAATTTGTTCGAGAATTTGTGTGTGAGAGCAAAATCAGAAACATGTGGTCAACCCGGGTGCCCTCACAGGTGGTGTCAACGTGCAGACACTTTTTTCTCGCAAGCACCCTTCATGCTTTCGATTTGTCACCAAAGATTGACCGACGCCGATTAAAATTCGATCCGCACCTGATGATTAGAAACTGGTGGCCAATTATTCCCACAGTAAAAATTTCCCCCAGATGAATATCGCAGTGTATATTTTTCCCTCGTTCCATTGAATTTGTGTGAACCGTAGCAGGCGACGAAAAAGTGGTCGACTTTTAGGTGGTTTGCAAAAAATGCTCCAAGATTTTCCCACTTGTTGCACAAAATTGTTATATCATGGCGCCAGCATGTTACACTCCGCGATCATATGTGGCGCTGATACTAAATTTAGCGCTCGATCATTCCCCGTAACCTCGCCGTTCTTTTTTACATCCAAAATTTCTTCCACTCGTTATTTGTTTAATTTTACACTTCGAATGAGAATTTTTATTTTGTCATTCCAACTGAAGTTGGTCCAAGCAAAATGAAAAAAAAGGAACCTCAGCGAAAACAATTTGTATAATTGCACAAAAATGGAGCTTCAATTAAAATAAATCGAAATGAGTGACGCATCGTTGGAAAGAAGCTACGACCTTTTATCGTATACACGTGTGTTCTGAGGGTATTCAAAAACCTCACGTCGACTGATTATTTCGCATTGATAATATCAATTTGGAAACAAATACTACTTTGTAGTTCCGCCACGTTTTCCATAAACTCCGATTTTCGCTGATAAATTAACTGATATCAAAATAAATTGATTATTTGAATACGAATTGTTCTAATTAGGGGGAATTTAGTTAGAAAAACATTCAACATTCATCGGCGATAAAATGAACAAATGAGTTTTACTCTGTAGGAATGATGTATTTGTCAATGAAACAACTATACATTTCAAAATAATGAATAACTGAAAGTCAATCTAGTCTTTCTCTAGATTCTCATATACCGGATATGCTTGCATGTTCACTGAATTTATTCATTTTCATTCATAATTTGTAATGTGGGTTTGGTTTGATAAGAGGTTAAACGGAATCATGCATAAATAAGCGTACAATGTTCAGCTACATATTCATTAATTATAAATATTAATAAAATGTATAATTTTGGAATACAAGGGTTCCCTGTGTTTGAACGATTATTCGGTACTGTATGTGCGATTTTTCTTATGTTCGCAGTTCTTTCTTTTCTTTTTTTTTTTTTTTTTTCATAAGCTCGAACGGCTGCAGTATCTTTTTATTTCTTCGTAACTTACGTATTCTGAGAACGATAAACCAATTAACGAATACGGTCAACAGGATTTTAAAAAAATAATCTCGGTATTGTATAATGTACACGCACATCTGGTATGTCAACAAAGATATAAATGTTTCGCAGTGATGCCTAAAAAAAAAGGTTCTACATCAAAAAACAAATTTTAAGCGTAAAAGATAACAGTTATGCTCTTTCTCTCTCTCGTTCTATCTGTAACATAGATATATACTCATCTTTGTTTCATATTTACAATTAGCTATTTCTCACGGACTTCTAAAAAAATATACGAATATTCTCTCAGAGCGCGCATCCTGGTAATAATTGCAATACGAAATTGGGTATACAACTGTACAATGCATTATCGTGGCTTAAATACAATCAATTTAACCGTTGTATCGGTTGTATTTGTACAAATCAATCATCCTTGTTCTTTTACACGTCATTATTTGGTCAATGTTGTCGTCGCTGGTCGGAACCGAGGCAAACAAAGACCGAACTTCGTTTCAATCCCGGTGAAGATTGGTAATGCAACTTGGTATCCGCCTATGTGGTCCGGATTGCTCGACTTGATCTCGTCGGTCACTCCAACAGTTGGTTCAGACCCAGCAGGACGTCTGAAATAAAATATAATTGAATGAATAATGAATTTCATCAAAAATTTAATTTAATCAAACGTTTAATAAGTGCCGATGTCAACTTACGATCCTCCAAAATCAACGACAAACAATCTTTGTAACAACTCATAGGTGAAAAGCGTGACACCAAACTGGGGAGAAGACCTAAAAACTCGAGCTGAAAAACAAACAAGATTTTTTTTTATTAAAAAAAAAATTAAATGAAAATGCATGAGATGTCACACGTGGAGAAACATTATATAAAAAAATATTACACCGAAAGAACATCATACTATCAAATACAGAAATGAGTGACATGAAATTCATCTCGAGTCGTTTTTTTTTANCGACCATACATTGTACATGCAAAATTACGTAATTTGTTCATGTTTTCATAAAAAGCATCAGTGATCATAATTCAACGAAAATCAGATTTTTTCTTCGATAATCATCGCCTGTGATTATTTTTATCATTTGTTGTTTTTGTTAAACATGTGATATTTTATGTATTGTGATATTCGAAAATGTGATGTAGATATATGCGCTCGCATAAGATATAGTTTAATTTTACAAAAACATGATTGCATGTAAATGTTTGTTCAATATATTTTCAAAGCATATCTGTAATATGTAATGATAGATATGGTTTTCTACAGTTTTCAATATTGATAAACTTTAGGTATTTATAGATATTATCAATTTACCCGTGGCTCCTTTCCAAAAAGCCCTTGCACCTTCCTCGTGATATATCTTTCGGGCGCAATCCATTAAACCGTTATAAGTCGTTTGACCTTCTCTTGCAACGACCTAAAATTAGATAAATAATATTTAAATACATTCAAAATTAAAAAACATAAGTTCAAAATTAAAGTGCTTATAAATTTATTTCAGAATGAATGTAAAATTAATGAATCAAATTTAATCGATGAATCGTACTTGTAAGCGGGTCTTGATGACGTCCGCCGGAGTTACGAGAGCTGCTGCAGGCACACCGGCAATTGCTCCGGCTGCAAGCAACGAGATTGGTGTATTGTAACCGCCTTCGTCAGCGAATTTCGTTTTCACGTGAGCATACGCAGGAAAATAAATGGCACTGAATGGTATATCACGTAGGAAACATGCTCTAGCTCCCTGAAACAAAATACATTATTAAATATAATTTGCATCTTATTTTTGAGAAAAAAAGTGAAAAAATTGTTATTTCATTTTTGTTTTGCAAATTTTGTACCTTGTACAGTCCAAAAAGTCCAAGTTCTTTGACTACAGTCCAAGCTCGAACTTTGGCTCCCCCAGCAATTTCGCCAGCCACTTGCAGACGAATCTTTACTATTTCCAAAGGATTCGTAAATATAACTTGCGAACCTCCAGCCTAAAATAAGAATGTTCAATGACTTCATCTGAGTTTGATGGCCTTATTTTATCTCAATAGTTTCTTATATTTTTATTGCTTTCATTTTATCATTTATTATTTTTCTTTTAATTTTGATATTTCTTTTTTGGTTTCAGCTTACACAAGCTCCAGAAATAACTTCGCCGTAAAAAGGTAAGTTTCCATTTTTATCCATGAATTTGTCACGAACAAAATCATTGACAGTAAGTTTGATAGCTTTCTCTGGAGCGACTCCCATCAATTGTGGCACTAAACCTCTGTACAATCCGAAGAATCCTTCGTGCCTGATTACCTGAAAAGTAAAGAACAAATTTTTTAGATGTGCAAATCTTAAAGATACTTCGTTCAAAATCGATTGGCGAAACAAACCTTTTTGCAACAATCAAAACTATTTCTGTACATCAACTCCCCGACAAACGAGCCGGATCTCTGATTTTGCATTCGAGTTTTCACCAAATCTATTGGGTACACCGCGGTCGCACCAACAGCTATAAAATAATTTTCGTAAATTAATTAATACAAAATTACAAATAATTAGTCATTCTGATTCTTATTATTTGATTGATTTTAAATTATTACCTCCTGCTATGGAACCTAAGCTGAACCTGTACCCGCTTTCAAGAATTTGTACAAATACGCCACGTTCATCCGGACTCTAAAAAGTAGAAAATCAATTTAAATTTGATGGGATCCAATTTTTGACGGACTGTTATGAATCCTTTCATTTTTTTACTCACTGACACAGCCTTAATTTCTGCAAGTCGTTTCGTTATTTGCTTGAAATACTGTTCTGGTGTTATAGCCACTAAATCATTGTAGACGATTTTTCTATGAAAAAGAATTTGAAAATTTTATGTAACAGTAAACAAACTAAAAAACGCAAAGTGAAGACAATAATATAATATATGAATAAAAAGATTCTACGAATACCTAGACTGATGTATCAAATCACACAAGTGAAATAGAATATCAACTTCCAATGGAGTTATTTGAGACATCATCTGCGCGGAATGAAGGAATTCCTCTGAAACGAGAGAAATACAAAATCAATTTCATTTTCCCCGAGCTTTATTCAGTTATTTGTCGCGTTAAAATGTCGGTTTGCATAATTATATAGGAAATGTTGATTCACCTTTGGTCACTTCCTGATACCTGTGCCCATTAGTTGCATTTAAGTAAATACGTTTAACCAGCTCCATGTTATTCAAAAGAGAATTAAATGCCATGAAGTATGGAAAACTGACTTTCCTACCAGAATGACCGGTACTAGCTGCCTGCAACGTGTATTTAAATAAGATCAATAAGAAAATGATCTCTTTAGACGATTACGACAAAAATTTAACACTATAACTTTTGTATTATTTTACATTCACTTTTTAAATACTTTAAAATTATTTATCATTCAGAACATTTTAGAAATATAAAAATACTAACCGCAACTAAATTGTCTTTAACCTCCTTCGTCAAAAGGTGACTTTTTATACTCAACATGATCCCCTGAAAATCCGCAGCCGTTATAAAACCCGTACCATCTTTATCAAACTTTTTAAATGCCTCTGTGGCGTATTCTTCATGAAAATCCTGCAGGAAAATGAAACAACAAAGTAATCAAGAATTCTATGAAATTACATTTACATCGTGACACAATTGCAGCTGTAATGATCATACAGATAATGCTTATTGCTTTTTATGTAATACCCACATGTAAAAATTGGCTAAATTCTTCATAGTTGATAAGTCGTTTTTTATCCTTCGCAAAGTACAATTTTATAAAACCGCTGTCCATATTGAATGGCATCTGTCGGTGTAAGATTGTTTTTTGGATCACCTCAACGAACTCATCTGGAAGGTGACAAAAAAAGTACAATAAAAAAGCAGGAAAACAAGAAATCCAAAAAAATTAATACAGTCGAAAATAAAATTAGATGGACGGATTATTATTGATTCATTAATTATTACCAAACGCAACCATTCCGTTTCCATTAGTGTCAAACAACTGAAATGCTGTTCTGTACAGTGCATCAGGTACGCAGAGCAAGCCCTCAAATGCTTGAAATTCCGCAAACGAGATGAGCCTGAAAAAAAAGTTATGAATTGAGTACAAATTTGATTGAACAAAAATGTTAATTGACGAAATTTGAATGCATAAAACGTCGAACGAACGGAACATTTAATTGACAAAAAAAGTCTTAATTATAACGGTCCCTCCCCATGGGGATTTTTGTTAACGTTTTAATACAAAAATTAAAGTTACCGCTCGGGGTATGGGATGAAGTGATAAAAATTAATATACTTGAGATGACTTCCTCAGTGATGTTATGTAAAGCGGTTTGAACCGGGCGATACGCAAACCGGATATCTTAATCTACTCCGGCGTAAAACGTACCCATCTTTGCTAGTGTCGACAATACCGGCGAGCAAAGCAACTGAATCGGGATTGTAATCAGTATCGGTATAAAGACCAAGATAACTCCGTACAAAATCAGATGCAGTCATGAACCTTTCGCCATCCTTCTCTTGCGAGGCATACTGAAAACAAATTCAAAATTACTATTCAAAATCAAACAAGAAATTTTCCTTGGGAGATTAATACTTTGAGATTTGCGAAAAAAAATCGATTCTTTAGCTTATCATAAATGTGTTCTTTGAACTCTCTGAAATGAGATTCTGAAAGTCGGAAGTGTAAATTTATAATACCAACTTGGTAATAAGCATTTTATAAAGAGCGTTCTGAGGTTCGTTTCACGCTCATGAACATGATTGAAAATTATGCTTTTTCAACCTCGTTGAAAGCCTACAAGTTGCATTTTTCAACCGATCTACTTAATCATTTTTGGAAAATATTCTTTATCTTCTAATTCAAGGATTATCTAGTTCTATTATGATTTAAAGTTTACACGATTTTTGCAATTGAAAAAGAAAACACATTTTCATGATTTCCATAATTTTTTTTTCAAATGAGTATACTTTGACGGCATAATTTTTTTCAAATCCGGCTAGATAATCACTAAGGTGGAATTTATTTAATAGGAACGTAATCATAAAATTGATTTCAGATTGAAATTACTAACTCCAGACTGTCATTGCTATTTTTTACATTCGTTCACTTCGGAGGTTGTAATAACATCAATGTGAAATGAAAATGACCACAAAAAATTCAAATTATGATCTAAGAATACCTTTATACAGTACAAAGAAACTCAAAAAAGCTTCTTTTTTTTTCATCTGTCAAAGCGTTACTCCCCCTCAAAAAAAAAAAAAAAAATTATTCCATTTTTATTTTAAATTTAATATCAATTTTATTTCGTCTTTCCTTACCTGATTAAAAATTTCATATAATTTGTTACTATTGGCTCGTCTCAAATATCCAGGACCCTGAAACAAATAATTAAAACCGTTAGAAAAACAAATATAACTTCATTCGTTCCTCCTTCACTCTTTTTTCTTCCTTTTTTCTTTTCTTTTTTCTCGGATTTTTAATTGAGCGAATTGAATTGATTATAATTAATTTTGTCGCTGACTTTACATTGTATGAAATCAACCATCTGATGTGCCAGCAGTTAAAACATACTCGTTGCGTACAACTTGTTTACAGCATTACATAATTAAACGCGAAAAAAAAAGAGAAAAAATGAAATGTCAATTAAAAAGACACTTTTTACAGATCTGCGACTTTCAAGAGCCAACAAACATAATGAATGAATTGTAAGGTAAAGCACGTTGGACATACGCCTATTTTTGATACCAAAAAGTTACACCTACAAGATCTATTAATACGATCATAAAAATATGTAAAACTTTTAATAATAGACTTTTTCATTCGCTCAAATTTTACAGGGAAATTTGGTATTCGTAATTAACAGACTTTTGAAAACTGACTTTCAACTTTTTCATCAAACATTTCAGGTCAAAATGGGTAACTTTTTTCATTAGACAATACGACTAATTAATGTCGCACGAATAAATTATCAATAAATCGATTTTTATTTATAAATTGATTTTCTGTACCGTTTTATATCAGACAAAAGATATTATAGAATTTGGATAAATTGTTTATTGTCGTTTGTTGCTGATTAAGCGCGACCTGATTTATCGTCCGCAGTGAACCGTCACAACATTGTCCTCACGTCCAATTTGCGACTTTAATCATACCGACTAGTTGTATTACTATTTTTTAGTATCCTTAAAAAAATCATTTCATTTCATTTTGTCTGAAGGTGATTTTTATTTCATTGTTTACGCTCGAATTCTTCACATCTCAACTGACAAAATGGATTGATATCAAGTGCAAATCTGACCACACGCGAAGATTTTTTTTTTTCACTCCGTTCTGTCAACACTGAACGAACGAAAAAAAAAAGTTAAAAAATTAGAACGCTGATTACAATGATATCATCCAACTGTCAACAATTAATAAAAGACAAAAATGAATATCTTATTCTTCTTTTTTTTCAAATTTTTCATCTCTTAATCATTTTTAATTTACAACTTAAATTAAAAACAAATTTATCATTCAATGTTTGACTTTCGTTTGATATTTTTCCATTGAATTCTGATTTTAATTTTGGAAATTAATTTGTTTTGCAAATTTTTTATTTTAATTTGTTTTAGTTTTGCAACACTGGTGGGGAACAAATTGTAAATTCCTATTTTATAAACAGGAACTTGGTTTTTTCGGTTTGGGTTTTAAAAATCAAGCGTACCAACGTGTGGCGCTGTGAATTGACATGGGGAGCATAAAAGATCCAGATAAAATTATTATTCAGAAGCCGGAGGAAATCACGTGTCATTCACGTGGTGGCTATTATATCAGACCCGTGTTTATTAAAGCTCCACTATATTGTTTTTTTCGTCCACTGACGTTGAACTTTGTCTTATCACTTACAATGTCAGTGTTATATTTTTCCCTCGTCCCCGATAACAAAATTTATTTGCCAGAAGCACGAAAAAAAATTTTTGACGAATTTTTTCATCGGCGCGACTATATGATTCCGACACGTAAAACTCGGCGAACGATCCGAGCGCCAGGATGTTATGAAAACTGAAAATCCCCGGTGATGTTTTGCGCACTTGTCTGTTGTCTAATATTCAATCACTTGACCTTGAATTTTTATCGCATCTTTTTTAGAGGCAGCTTGATAAATGAGCTGCGCGAAAATGTACATACTCTGGTGTTGGGCATTGTAAGCACGTGGAAAATTTGGACGTTTCCTTATTTTTTTTTGTTCGTTCGCGCACGACACACGGAAATGCACACGAGCAGGCGCTTACAAATGCTACAACCAAACTGACGATTTATTTATTAAACCAATACTAAGAGGAGGAAGGGAACTCGTCAATCGTCATCCGACCGCTTTTCCCTCTCTTCGAATAATCCGCTGACAGGGCCGTATTCATCCACATAACAATCGGATCTCACTTTTTTCCCCAATTTTGTCCATTTTAAAAAATAATTTTTTCTCTTCAACAATTTTCAACAATCAAACAAATTTTTTTAATTGAATGAAAAATGAAAGATGTTATATAAACTTAGCAGATTTTAAGTTTACGAAATCATATATGAAGCCATACATGACGTTATATATGAAAACATGTAGCTACTTATGGAAAAATGAAGCCTTGTATGGAAACTTATTAGAGTTATATATGAACACTTGAGACCTTATATGAAAATTTGTATAAAAGAAAATATAAAGATTATGAAGCCAGAATTTCAAATTGATATAAAACCATTGATGAAATTATTTATAAAACATACAGAGCCATATCAGAAATAATATTTGGAGCTAAATGCCAGAGGAACTATAAAAATTTATGAAAATAAATGTAATGCTAACATGAAAACACATATGAAACTATATGGAACAAATTATATAAGTTATGAAACAAATTTTGAAAAATTGCAAAACATGAAAAATCCTGAAATGTTTAAACAAATAGACAAGTTGCATCACAGTGAGATTGATCGGATGAACTGCGGATTCTTGAACAAATATATACAAGTCTAAATATCATGACGTATCTCTAGCGTCAAAAAACTTTGACTGCATGAATTTTGTCCTTTGATGGTATAGTTCAAAAGGTATCAAAATGCTGAACAATCAAGAGTTCCCAAGTGTCATAATAATCATCAAGACTCGTTGACCTCGAAATCTTCTCTTTTCGAAATTGGATCGATAATTCCAACTGCCATTTGTTATACCAATTCCACGACCCCGCTTTTACCAACAAATTTTACCACTTTTCCAATCAATTTCACAGTTTTCCATCGCTATCAATCGCACAAGTTGGTTTTGCTTCCCTCTTTTGTTGTTGTTGTAAATAATAAAAATGCGTTTGTCGTTTTAGTCACGCCTGTTTGGTTTTTGTTATTTCAAACAACTCTTTGGACATTTTTCGTGGTACCTTATGATTAGACGCCTGGGCAAAAGATTCTTTCAACATTCCCACTTCGAGGAGCTCGAGAGTTGACGACGGTTGAGTTTTATGATCTTATTTGTATCACAATGTCAGTAGTACAAGTTCCTCCCGGTGACACTGCAAAGCAAAACGCAATCGATAAAGTACACAAACATTGACAGGACTAGTAGTATAAGAAATGAAAGAACCACATGCCTACACGGAGCTGCTAAACTACTTTAGCAATGCGGTGCACGCGAAAACCTTTTCTAAGCGCCATCGCAAAACCGCGACCTAGTGGGGGTTCAACATATAGATTCACCTCGCACCACCCTTTTTTTCCGTCTTTCTTCGTCCTATAAAAATAAAAACCATTTTCAAGGTCAAATTTTTATCGCCACAACAAAAAAACGTGTCTTATCAAATATGGAAAAAAAAGTTGTAAAAAATCGATGATTTATTTTGGTTTTTCAGAATTATAAATTTGAATTAATTAGTAATTGAAAAACTAATTTGTTAAAGATGATTAGTAAAATTAAAAAATTGACATGCTGAAAATAATTTTGGCGTGGAAACTGGTTTTTGACTTTGTTGTTGGTTTTTTGATGTTGAAGAGTGTTTCAAACAAGCGACGACAGATGGCGCTCGTGTCGCCACGCGCGCGCGGAGATGCTAAGGGCGAGTTTACACAGCAACGATTTCGCAGTTCACGTTTTCATCTGTCTGTTGTGTTAGTGACATGCATTTCCCGCGCAAAGTTGTTAACGAATGTAAAAAGTGCTTTGTGTTTTAATTTGTTTGACGCCAACAGTTACAAGTGTCAAGATTGTTTTGTTATAAATTGTTATAAGTGGAATAAAAAAACGTCAAGATGACTGACCAGGACACAGAAACCGGGACACAGAAAATGGAGGAAAATTATCTCGACTTTCTGGATGACAATGTGAGTAACAAACAAGGAACTCCGACTTCAATATGAATTTTGAAATTTGATTTTTTTGAACCTGAATTTGGTTGTGTTTTTTTGACATTCAGAATTTATAAATTTTTTTAGGAGGACCAAGGGACTTATACGGATCTGGTCAAGGAGATGATTAGTGAACGCAAATGCAGGCTTATCGTGGACATAAACGACGTGAGAAAGAAGTTTCCTGATAGAGCGTTCGGTTTGCTAAACAATGTTTTCGAGGAACACGCACGATTTCAAGTCGCACTGAAGAGGTTCGTCGAAACCATCGACGCAGAATACGCTCAGGAGCACTTTGAATTTCAAATCGGTTTTTCCGGCAGTTTTGGTAAAAATCACGTCTCGCCGAGAACTTTAACCTCTCCCTTTTTAGGCAAACTTGTTTGCGCCGAAGGAATTGTTACAAAATGTAAGAATTTGAATTACTCAAACATTTATAATTTTTTTTTAATTATAAACAATTTTTTTTTTTTCATTTACATTTTTATTGTTTAGTTGAAAATTACCATTTTTTTGTATTTTGATTATTATATCAATTTGCATTATTGTATCATGTTTTTATTGATTTATTTATTGTTGTTTTTTTAGGTACAACATTAAGAGTAAAACCTGTAAAAAGTGTTCACTATTGTCCTGCTACAAACGAATTTTTAAACAGAGAACATACAGATTTGACGTCTTTTAATGCCGCGCCTGCAGCTGGAACTTTTCCAAAAAAGGTATTTACATTAATATCTGTTGAATATTTTTGTTACATACATTCTTTAATTAAAATATAAAGATAATATTTTTGATATATTTTGCATTTTTTACTTTATAGGATAAAAATGATAATCCGTTAGAAATGGAATTTGGTTTGAGTGTTTTCAAAGACCATCAGACAATTTCCATTCAAGAATTGCCGGAGGAAGCTCCACCTGGTCAGATGCCTCGTAGTTTAGACATCATCCTGGATAACGACCTTGTTGACAAATGCAAACCCGGTGACAGAATCAAGGCCGTGGGAAGCTTCAGATGCCTGCCGGCAAAACACAGTGGATACACAAGTGGTACTTTCAGGTAAACGTTGTATAGCTTTAGGTGTAATATTTTAGTTCCTCTATTTTAAATTGGGTATCAATTCATTTACTTTTTTTATTAATCGTTTCGACGTTGATTTTCAGAACGGTTGTAATAGCGAATAACATAATTCATATGAACATGGAAATGGAAACATATGTGGCCAATGAAGATGTGACGCTTTATAAAAAGCTTTGCAAACGATATTCTCTCAAAATTGTCGACATACTCAGCAAGTCTCTGGCTCCGTCAATTTACGGCCATGAATATGTAAAGAAAGCTATTTTGTTACTTCTGCTTGGAGGCATGGAAAAAAATTTCCCAATGGAACAAGGCTTAGAGGGTAAAACTGAAATTTTTAAAAGAAATAATTGGACGTAAAACGAATGGTCAATTTTAATTTTAATTTTACAATTTTTATAGTGATATCAACGTTCTCCTGATTGGTGATCCTTCAGTGGCCAAATCACAGTTGCTGAGATACGTGTTGTGCACAGCACCGCGAGCAATTCCCACAACTGGTCGAGGATCTTCGGGTGTAGGTCTGACGGCTGCTGTGACCGTGGATCAAGAGTCGGGAGAACGGAGACTGGAAGCTGGTGCCATGGTGTTGGCGGACCGAGGTGTCATTTGCATTGACGAGTTTGACAAAATGACTGATATTGACAGAACTGCCATACACGAAGTTATGGAACAGGGAAGAGTAACAATTGCAAAAGCTGGAATCCATGCAACCTTAAACGCTCGGTGCTCAGTCTTGGCTGCAGCAAATCCAGTTTATGGAAGAGTAATAACATGATTTATTTGTCATTATAATTTGTAAAACGCTGACAGAAGAAAAATGAAACGATGATTTGTTAATACAAAATTATGTTTCCAGTACGATCCATACAAAACGCCTATGGAAAATATTGGTCTGCAAGATTCACTGCTTTCTCGTTTTGATTTGTTGTTTGTGTTGCTCGACAATTCGGATCCTGACTTGGACAAAATGATCAGTGACCACGTCGTCAGGATGCACAGGTACAGAAATCCTCGAGAGCAAGACGGTGAGCCTCTGTCACTTGAAGTTGGGGCTGGTATTCTGAGCACGAAAAACCACGAGATGATGGACAATGATAATGACAACTCTGAGATTTACGAAAAATACGATCCTCTGTTGCATGGCAATTTGAGATCGAAGACGTAAGTCCAGTTTTTGATCTACCTTTTCATCCCTTTTTTGTTTACTTTTTTTTGGTCAACAATGTTTACTAACGGAAAAAATGTGGATACAAAAATAATAATGAACGTATGTAAATATAAACGAATGTTTTTTTTTCCAGCGAAAAAATTTTTACTGTTAACTTTATGCGTAAATGTATACACATCGCTAAATGTCTAAAACCTCATCTTACCGATGAAGCAAGCAAAGCGATTTCTGACGAATATGCGAGACTGAGGTCTCAAGAGGAGGATCCTAAGTTGGCGAGGGTATTTATTTCGTTACATCGTTACTTTGATTCTTGACTTTAAAATTATTAAAAACAACAATCTAAGTAATGAACAGAGAGAATGAACATAAATAAATGATAACAAATTTTTCAGACTCAACCAGTTACAGCTCGTACACTAGAAACTCTGATCCGTTTGTCAACTGCACATGCAAAAGCAAGATTGTCGGCAAAAGTTACAGCTGATGACGCAAACGCTGCTATTGAATTAGTACAGTTTGCTTATTTCAAAAAGGTTTTACAAAAAGAGAAGAGAAACAAACGAGCGAAAAACGACAGCGAAAGCGAAGGCGAGGAAGCGGCTGACAACGAGAAAACCAAACGTCGACGAGCATCCTCACATACTTCCCAAGACCCGACTGATGTCTACACCTATGTAGAAGAGGAAGAAGATTCGCAACCTGAAAGGGTCGTAAAGAGAGCAACTCGTAGTAAAAAACCAGACGAAACTATTGTAGAAGAAATGGAACCTTCTGATACACCTCAAGATACACCTGTTGTTACTCAGCCTGTTACAATTCCTCCTGAAAAGTTGGTTTTCTTTCAATTAATCAGATTTTGTAGAATGTATTTCTAATTTCTTAAATTTTTCATTTATAACACGTTTTTATGTTTTAGGTACAAATTGTTCTTGAAATATCTGAACGAATTATTCACAAAAACGAGGACGGAAACACTGGAAATCAATCAAGTCGAAAATTTTGTGCAGAACAAGAACCTTGATTTCACAAAAGAAGAGATTCGAGCAGCGCTGGAAATGATGTCTGCTGAAAATGTATCATGATCACTGGCAACGAAATCATGCGGATTTAATTTATAATTGTTTCAGTTTTTAATATCAAGTGCCTGTTTCACTATGTAATGATTAGTATTAGAATTTTGTATGTCGTCCTAAATTATAAAATCCTCTTTAAATATGTCTTAACTATTGAATTTGTTTATAAACTTTTTATACAATTTTGATAATTCGTGTTTGTTATTGATACCTTGTTGTACTGTTTTTATTTTTATATTTTAATAGTTGACACTTTTTGCCTTCTGTTTGAAATTCAATTTCAATTTCCCGCTTAAAATGTTGTGCTGATGGTGACGCTGCGGTCGATAAGTTTTGTCGCGCGAAATTTTATGAAAAGTAGACAAATTTTATTAATATTAACTTGAAATATAAAAATTGAATGAAAAAAAAAAGAAACATTTGAATTGATTGAATTATCATTGAATAATTTATTTTAAATATAATTTTTTTGTTGAAGTTGCATTTTTTTATGCAAATTAATTATGATGTATATTTTTCAAAGTTTGTTATTTTCAAGATGATTTTTGTTGATTCTTTAAAACCTTGTTATTTAGTGTTATATCTGGACTATTAGTATGCTAGCTCGTATTGTGCGACGTGTTACGAATGAGTGAATAAGATGAGGGGTGGTATAAAAATGAGCTGAAAAAACTGAACTTGAAAGAAGTTTTGCTTTATCGTCGTTATTAGTATTAGAACCCACATTATTTTCCAAATGGAAAAATTTAATCATCCGTGTCACAAATATGACTTTACTACATTCTTTTAAAGCGACTTCTCCACAAACTCTCATATTGCCATGTCAGACAGGAGCTTTTAAAATCAAAATAATATTTCTATGCGTCGAAAGAAAAACACCCTTTGCAAATAATTCTCATAACGTAATAAAAAACAAACGAAGCTTATACTTTTCCACAAAATTTTATATTCGTTTTTCACAACTCGTTTTATTATATTAACAAAATTTTGTTTATAAAAAATTAGAAATATCAAATGAAAGACGAAGGAAATTCGGAATGAATAAATAAGAATTCCATTTTTTTAATTTTCGGGTTTGAATTTTGAAAAAATGAAAATAATGTTTTTTTTTTTTTTAGGAAAAATGAAATTTTTAGAATTGATAATTTAGACCAAATTGTTAAATGAGAATATAAACAATAAAAATAAACGAATTGAATAAATGAAGAAATTGATCGGTTTGACGTGAGAAGAGCAATTTATACCCCTGAGAACATGCATTCTTGCTATGGGCGTACAAATATAAAATATAAGCTCAATATCCATTAGTGCAATGTACCTACAAGATACGAGCCACCACGGCGGAAACACATGGACCAGTACACAAAGAGCGCATTAACCAAACTCATAAAATCAAAACAACTTGCTTTCGCCATGACTTTTCTTTTCCAATTTAGCTCGTTCGGTTTATTTTCTCGAACTTTGCTGTGTCGCGTTACATAAATAATTCAGATTTTCAACCTATCTGAACGTTCCAAAAATCGAAACAATGAGCAAAAAAATGTCGCGACGAAATATATTATTTCACCTCAACGGAATAAATTAAATTGAAAATAATTTTACGCTCAAGAAATTAAATTAACATTTAATCATATAGAGTAAATGAAGCTTTAGTTAATGGTGCTCCTGACAGAAACTTTTTCATCTTTTCACACCACAGTACAAACAGTGGATCTACATCAGCGGCACTAATTTAAATGATACGCCACATAAACGATAAATATGGCGTTGCTACCGTGAACATCATGCATTGTGATACATTTTAACTTATAACGATGCTTCCGTTTTTTTTTCACCTTAACAATGTAACATGAATTTTGTTCACACACAAACCTTTGATCTCGATTTTTTTTCCTATTTATTTCATTTTGACAAATTTTCAACTCATCTTATTATTTCTTTCAGACACTTTTTTGCCCGACTATTCATTCGCGAGACGTAATTTTTTGTTTGTTTTCAATGTTTAATTTTGGTTGCAATTTTAAAAGGAGGAGAATATTGGAATATGAGTTGTACAATTTTTGTGCATGAATTTTGAAAGTTGCAGTTGAATTTTCATTGTTGATGGTCAAGTATGTTTATATCTGGTGTAATAGGTGGGATAAGAATTTCTTTTGATTCTAAAAGTTTAATCTTTGCGATTTTCTGCGGCAGTTACAGCGCGTCGAATGATTCCGCTAATCCTACTTTGTCACGGATACGCTCGTGTTCGAAACCAATCTAACATTGTCTTTTTTACGTCCTCTTGTATACTGTAGCTCGTGCGTTCCGATCTTTATCCTTTTTGATACCAGACGCCGAACAGATTTTCAGTTTTCTCTTCTTATCAATTTTCAGCGTCGATTCAATCATTTTATTGCAAAACCAAATAAACCAAATTTAATAAATTTAAATTCAAAGGGAACTTTGAAAACATAAATTTTCAATTCTATTTTCTTATATCATCTTGAAGTTTGAACTAAATGAAAGTTGTTGATGAAAAAATGTTGACTGATGAATGTGAACAAAAGAAGAAACTCGCGTTCGGCAAAAGCGTAAATAATATTACCAACCGGAACAAAACCGAGCAAAACGCTAAACTCGGTAAAGTCGATTTTTTGCTGCAGATTTTGAACGACCTCTATAAATTATCTTTTTTTTCATAAAAATATTTTTAAAAACGAGCCATCTAGTGTTTGATTTTGGAACTGGAAACAAAATTTTAAAGAAGTAGTGTAAAGTTTTGTGTAAAATTTGAATATTTAATTGTGTATGAAAATGTAAAAATGATTGAGATAAAAGTTTTATTTAATTTGGTGAAAAAAGTGTTTGAGAAAAAAAATGTGTGTTCAAAAAGTTGAATGATAATTTGTATGATAAGATAAATAAAAATGGTGTTGGTCGGTTTCGCGGTGCGATGATATTTCCATTGATCGAGATGCAGCAGCGTTCGGAGCGGGCCAATGAATTCCCTAACAATTTTTCTCGCCGACTGGTCTGCGGGCCTTCTTTTGACGCTTTGAACTCTAACCGCTCGCTGACCGATCCTTACGGTAATCACGAGATACTGCCACGCCTTAAAAAACACCTTTGCTAATCTCTTTCTCTTTCTACAAACTTTTTCTTCTTTCAGTTTGTATTTCGCTATTTTTTTTTTCACCCGCTCATTGTTTTTGCGCTTCAATATACAGTTTCCAATAAAACCAGATCGCACGGCACAATAACAACTTGGAATATAAAATAACAACATCACATTTACTATAAAATAAACAATTTTTTATTCTACCTTCAAATGAGACACTTGAGATTACAACTTTTCAATTTTTTATCAAAATCACAGTCACCAAAAAAAGTTACAAAAAAGTACAATTTCGCAGGTCCTTATATTACAATTATAAACATTATTGAGTCTGTTTTCTATATCCTCAGGTTTAGTTTTTTTAGGTTTCCTTCTACTTCTATTTGTAATGATCTCGTCGAGTTTACAGGCAATATTATTGAAGGAGCAAATCATTTTGTCGTCAAAAATTTGATCAACTATGCATCGTTCCACTGGGATGGTCCGTATACTTTTGCCAAAGTTTTTCGATTCTTTCACACAGTCGTTTACTGAATTTGATGCCGATTTCGGATTTTGAATGATGTTATAAGAAACTAGCGTTTTATTCATAAACTCTTCTATCACATCGCCAACCTATAAGTCAAATCTCGATTATTGTATGGAACCATATATGTCACTGTATATGAATATCAATACTTATATGTATATTTACTTTAATGGGTTTCATATATAACCGGCATATATTTTATTTATTATTTATAATGACAAATTAACAAAATATTCATGAAAAAAAAATTGGAACATATATCATTTTATTTTCTTATAACCCACAGCGACAAAAATATACATATTTTTATATGTATAATATATATATTTGAGTGAATAAAATATATATTTTAATTAATATTTTGCGTATAAATGTAATATATTTATATGCAAAATTTTTTATTTCTTTTATATTTTATTTGTATAATTTATTGCCGTTTTATTGATAATAATTTATGAAAATGGTTTCTATGTAGAATATATACGGATATATTTAAATATAGAAAATATACGTAAAATATATATTTTTGCTTGTGTGCTGGGAATGATTAATTTTGCTCAATAGTTTTGTTCAATTTATTTGTCGTTCAACTAAAATTTTGAAGACGTGTTATACATACCTGTGCATCAAGAGTTTGACACTGTCGCAAGAGCTTGTCGAAGGAACCAAGAAACTCTGTCACGTAATCGAATCGATACACGCTAAATTTTGAAGTGATACACTCATCGACGCTAGTGTAAAGTTCATGTTGGCTGCCGCCATGCAATCGCATACATGTCAAAACTTTAGGCTTACTATGGTCGTAACTCATCACACCTAACTTGATGAGAAGCAGATTACGAACATCATTGTATGCCTGAAAAAATTAGTTTACGGATACATTCATGTGTGCACTATCAATTCATAAAATTACTTTCATGCTGTATATCTTGACCCATTAAAGGAGTCGACTTTGTTATAATTTTTTTGTAGATTCGAGTTCTACATGTTCAAGTAAAGAAAATTTTGCAATAAAATATTTTTAAGTTATTTTGCAATAACAATTACAATTTTTTATAAAAATTATGTTTTTGATGTAGAATATGAACTTGTTGGTGAACTTCATTCATTGGAATAATTAAAGAAATTATTTTTTCACTTGTGTCTTCGTATTTAAAGTAAAAACGATTTTGTGAAATGTTGATGCGTTAACGCATCAACGGCGCCCAATGGGTTAACAAATTCAATATTTCCAAATTGTCCATTTTTTTCTTAACGCACTTGTTCTCCGTTCAGATGGTCTACAATGGCATCATCCCTTAGTTTGTGTATTACCCCTGTGAAGATACTGTGGTGGATGAAAAATTCAGTTATTAATTTTTTCATGTTCTGCAGCTCCGCACATTGACGCTGAAATAGAAACAAATCGTAAATAAATATATATGTATAAATATTGAATACAAAATCCACTTAACCAAAACTTTATATATGCTATATATACGGCATAGATCCCATATATGTCTGACACATTTTTTATTACAAAAAATCTTACGTATAATGTCCAAGTAAATTTTCTAACATTCTTTGTTGTCGTAGTGTTTTGCGTAGTTGTATTTTGCGATGTTTCAAGTTCAGTTACCAATTGAGGCGTTGTAATTTTCCATGCAACTGATGATTTTGTGTTAGGCGCTTCAGAAGTAGATATTGTCGTTTCCTGTAGCGGTCTTGTTGGTTCAATGTTTAACGATTTTGTCCAATCTGATATGGTTATTGGTTTGAATGTTGTTACACTATTTTCGGTGGTACTACCCATTGAATTTTGCTGCTCCTTGTTGTTTTCGTCTGCGTTTTCTTGTATCGTTACTGTGACGACGCGTGTGTGAAAAACGAAATATAGACTCTAAAATAACATGTTCAAATTGATCATCAGTCAATCACAATTACTTGGAACAATAAAATTAATTGAAATTAAAGTATAATTAATATAAAAGATTTTATAGATTGTTCATATATAAAACATATATATCAATTGCATCTATACATGGTCGAATAATAAAAATACATCCATTTATAAATAAGAGATTGATTGTTTATGAAAATTGCAAAAATATTTTTCACATATAAACCTTTTGATATAGCATATCAAATTGTTTTGTATATATGAACAATACATGATCATTTTTGCTAAGAAATTGGTTTACTTACAATGAAAATCGCGCTAACCACAATGAGCAAAATCACAATGATTAAGATTAATTTTTTCATTTTCACGGCGTACTTCAAATTTGTCGTATACACGTCCATTTGTTGTGATGATGGAAAGAATGTGACAGGCGAGGTAAAACATGAGCGAGGAGAAAAAAAGTTCTATACACTGAACACGAAGTCAATTTGTGTTTTCAATATATACAGCTGTTAAGAATAATTGATGATTAATTTGCAATAATGTATCCGACTTTTTGATCGTCGAAAATGGTTTTCTAATAAAAATTATTATTATTATTGAAACTGATAACGGCGTGCATCATCAAATTAAACAACAAAACGCATCAAAGAAAAAGATAAAAAATTTTCCAAACCGTTACAGTCGATCGCGGGATTCCCCGAAAACAACATTTAAGAAAAAAATTGATTTTTAATTAACAAAAAAAAAAAATTAATGTCGGTATCAATTTGTGTTTGATTGAATTTGAAATTTAATACAAAAGTTGTTCATTGTTTCTTTCAGTAACAAACTGGGTGTAACATTCGGGATATGCATTTTGCTTAAACGGTTAGCACCAAAGTTTTTATATATTGTTCGCCTGACTCGAATCAACTAGTAATGCAGCTGGATAGGCAGTTACATGCCAGGCGAGATAATTACAGAGCGCTTTTGAACCGCCAAGTCAAACAACCTAAACATCAGTCTCTCGTTTCACCATAAATGTTCATTCGTGTTTGTGCGAAGGCTGAATATTTACAACCGTACTTCATTTTTGCAATGCAATGCGAAAATATCCCTAGACGGAAAACACGACGGAAAAATTTTTCGTGAAAACACACAAAAACAACGATCGGGGCGATGATAAAAAATGATTATGAAAAGTTGATGAGTCATCGTCCGTGGTATAATATCACGCACAGATATAGGAGGTACGCTGGTATATGTATATATACAACGTGTGCAATTTATTTTGGGAAATGAAAATGATTTGAGATGAATAAGTTGGCAGTTAGTGTAATTTTTGTAAATTACAGTTGGAGTAATTGTTAATAGAGAAGAAATAGGGAATGCTCTAGAGGAGATCATGTATGTAAGAAAGATGAAAGGATGAAAGGCATTCCGCCTTGAGCGTTTCTCTGCCTCTTAACTCGAAGCCGCTGCCGCCGCTGTGTCTGGTCATCAACACCCGAGTCTCGAGAACGTTTCACCTTGCCCTTACCTACTCATCTTCGCATTATCCTTCTCTCTCTCTTTCTCTCTGAGATTCTCCCAACTGAATTTCAACCTTGTTGCACCTTCTTACTTCCATTAGCGTATATTTCGTTGCGTCTTCCACTTCATACTCCGTCCTTATTCATCCTTATCGTTTCTTTCTTAACCCTTCGGCTATAGATACTCTTATACACAAACTGTCTATAACCAACTCTCACCTTTTCTTGATGGATGGAATTCCTCACCATAACTGCCGCCACGAAACCGAACCAGAAAATATTAGCTCCATAGAAACATCAATGCTCCTTTTTTTATAACATTTCCCTCCCTTTTATCAACCGCAATCTAAAACAATATCTCAACAAAATCTCATCAACTTTTATGCATTTTCATTTTCACCATTCAGCGTCCAAAATTATGCCCCAAAAATTTACTTCATTAAAATGTGAATCATTGCATTTTATAACGTTTCCTCCTTCGATAAAAATTCATTTCAAATAATACCACAACGACATTTTTCATGGGTTTTTAGATTTTTCAGCTTCACAATTTTATTTCGTGTCCAAAATTCCGTCCAATTTTTCATGCCAGAGTTGTGAGAGAAACTGTTTCGTAACATTTTTTTCGAACTTGTTGTCAGCTAAGATTATATTGTTTGTAATATTTATTAATAGTTTTTTTATCTTCAATAATTTTAATTGTAATTTTATTTTAACCTAGATGGATTTTGATTTAAAAAATTCTTGACAGTAATAAAAAATATAAAAATGTTCATGTGTTTTATGCTTCTCCTCTTTATCAAATTTCTATAAACTCTCAACTTTTATAGGTTTTTATTTTTACAATTTTGCGTCTAAAATCCTGTCCGATTTTCCAGGCCTCAGCAAAAAATTATTTCTCTACTGTTTTGCAAATTTTTTTTGTTCAGATCTATACTATACTCAATTCGAAATACTATTGAATATCTACAAACCACTATAATACTATTTATAACATCCAAATTTTTTTAATATACATATTTTTAATAATATGAATATTTTTTAACCTTAAAAAATGGTTCATAATCTAAATACTTTTTGACAATTCAAAAAATGGTAACGATCATTTTTGAAAAAAAAACATAGTTTTGTTATTATTTATTACAAAAACTGTTACCGCTGAAGGTAATTCAACACCAAATGGTACAAAGTGAGTTAGTCCATTGCGATATATACCCTGTAATTTTTGAACGCTAATGAGGAATTTAGTGCGTTATTTAATTTAAAGCGATCAGTTAGTAACGTTCATGAGTTGCGCGTAAATTTTTGTACGCACCTGCTGTATTGGCAATAGCACCAGCGGCAAAGCGAAATCATATGAGGTTCCGACTCGCAAAATTGTTTTGTACTGTTGAAAGTCTTTTTTTTCCCCTTTTTCTTCCCAAGTCCAAAATAAGTACAAAGCGGTGGCATGCATTATTTTGTTGTCTTCAAAATAATCGAACCACAACTAGAAAGTCGAGATTCGGCTGCAAAAACGTCGATTCTTTTTCGCGCAAGATCTCTTAAGAAAGAGAGTTTGCGGGGAAAAAATTTGTTACATAAATTCAAGGCCAGGACAAAAATGCCTCAAAATTCTTAGTTTTTTTTTTTTTTTTTTTTATTCGATTAAAACTTTTCTCCGATAATTCAATTGTTTTGTTTGAAATTTGTTGTACAAGATGAGAAAAAAGGTACCAATTTTTGTTATCAAATGAGTTGCAGTTTTCTATTTGTTGATATGCCACTCACACGACAGCGAAACGAGTTTTATCATTGATACCGAAAACATTCACATCAAATAGTAATTTTTATAATTAGACACGATAAATTTGTTCAATCTTTAAATGCTCGAAGTTAATTTGAGTCTGTCCCAGTTTGACTATTTGTGATAGTAAATTTCGACGTTCATTTCTGTCCGTGTATCAAATTAAAAGACCATTAATAATATTCAAAGTGATGCAGTTAATTGAAAACCAATCATATTCAACGAATAACGATTGATAAAAGACAATTAAATGTGTTTCGGTGTTCAATAAAGGCCACACACCGAGACGTTCAATCCCTCAGTTAGAACCACCCCTTTTATGTACAGGACATTTACGAGAGGATTATATATAAGATCAAGTCTGTTTGACTGCATATATGCATTATGTTTGCAAAAAAGGTGTACCTTTATATGCCACATAGTTGCAGCTTTCATACAACATAAGTGGTATCATTTATCTTGTATATTTAGACGCCATTTATGTCTACATATGTACAATACATACAATTCATATATATATGTGGCGCATATATGCATTGTGAACCTTTCTTTTTGGTTAGATCAAACGTTTATTATGAATGCTTCAACGTTTGTTTGAAATTTCTGAATGGAAAATCATAATGAATCTTATATATGATCAGATATGACACTCATATATGAATGACATATTTTAACCATATAATGAAGTGCTTTTTGTCGAATATATTTTTTAGTTTGGTTTATAACATGTGTTTGTTTTAAAATAAGTTTTCTATAATCGCTGTCATGTATGGAGCTATATCTGTGTCATATATGAATCATAACAATCATAAATGACCCATTTTGGTGACGTTTACGAGTCTATTACAGATATATTGATTTGATGGGGTCGGTTTTAAATAAATTGAAACTCAACAAAAAAAGTGGAACAATTATTCAAAAATGTACATTATAATTCATCAAAATTAGCAAAAGCGATACATGTTTTTCATTTTGTACAAAAATAGGTTGACACATAATTTGTCCAGAAAAATTTCAATTTTTTTAATAATTTGTATAAGTGAAAATATCACTTTTGCCTAAACTGAGAAATTCTCTGAATTTATTTATGAAATAAATCTCTACTGCTTTTAAGTAAAAATTTATTGAAAAACTGTCAAATCGTTCGAAAACAAATCCTCACACTGTTTGTAAGAAAGACTTCTTTAAAATTGACTTCCATATTTCGACTACTTATAAATTTGTCACTAAAATAGATGGTTTTATTAAACAAATTATTTTTACACTCAGACCAGGCAATTTGTCTAATTCCGATCCATCAGACAGCATCATAAAAAGTCTCAAAAAGCAGCGCATTGTTTAAACGATGCTGGCCGTGGTGTTGATATTGTTTTTATGATTGTAGAAAACTGGGACGTGATGGCGTTTGGGTGTAAAATGAAAATAACGCGTGTAAAAGTTTTTGAAAAATATCGCGCGCGGAGCCTTGAAGTGTGTGTTTGAAAAAAGAAAGAAAAGGGGGAAAAAAAGGAACGGGGCAATGCAGTTGGAGCAATGATTTCGCGGAGTGCGCAACAAGACAGAGTTAGGTAGGCAGGCAAGCAAGCTTTTGGAGAGGCGAGCAGGCAGGCAGTCAAGCGAGTTCTGAGATCGTAGCTGTGAGCTGCGGACTATCCTATAATTACGAGTAACTCAGCCACATTTGCGTTGATCCGACACCTTAAAGATAGCATTTAGCGGCCCCTTTCATCTCCGCGGCAAACAAACCAATTTATACCGCAGGCCGCTTTGTGTTCGAGCGAAGGGCGTGCCCCGCCCCAAACTAAGACGAGCTCTAGTACGATTCTCGTCTTTCTTCTGCTTATCCCTATCCTTTCTCCTCGCGGTTGGTGCAGAGCAGCACCTTCTGCCCTCCACGTTCATCGGCCTCCTTCCTCTCTCTAGTCGCTCAAACCAACAACGCCGCGCCGCGTCAATTATTAGATTGACTGGCGCGCAACTATTTTTCTCAGTTCCTCATTGCTTCTTTCACTTTCGCGCCAACCCATGCGCCTTTCTCAGTCCCTCGCTCTCCAAACTACATAAACCCTCTTAAATATACGCTTAAACATACCGCCTCACAAAAGTTTCGCCACATTTTTATTTTTCAACCAACAAACTCTCATGCGATGCGCTCGCCGAGCTCTCCACTCTCGGTAGCGCGATTTCAATATCCCCACCGCATTCAACTCCTTCTCAATCAGACACCAAATTCAATATTCCCACCGGCTAATTGAATCTCGGATTCAAGTACTATGAAATTACACAATTCTCATTCATCTCCCCCCCCTTTATTCTCCCACCAGTCACGTCACTGTTGCCGCGTTTCTTCAAACCAAACAAACAATTTCTTTTTCCACCCGTTAATAATATCACCGTCAGGCGTCAATCACACCTTCCCATTTTCAATTCTCTCGTTGACTCTAACAAAAACCTTTCAGCATCACGAACTATCAACCGGTGATGGTTTTCTATTTGAAACAAACTCAGACTGGGTTCGTAAAATGAAAAACGTGCGATGCTTTGCAATCCGCAGCTTTTAACTTTTGCACGAATACGAAGGACGTAAAACATTTAAGAGAACTGGCGATGGAAACAAAATTTTTCATCTAACAGAAAAAAGGTAATGTTAAAAATAGTTAGAGAAGTGTGGGGAGGAGATTTCTTTTTTTCGTTCAAAGTTTTTTGGATTCTTATCCCTTGTTTTTTGCAGTGACGAATTGAACTTATCACAATATTTTGTTTTCAACTGTACTACATAGGACGGGTGAAAAAGTAGCGCATCGTGTTTAGGTTTTTTGTTTGACATGAAAAAGATGGATTTTACAAATGAGACGAAACCGTCAGCGTGAACGTTCGCATGAAAGGTCAGTGTGTTGTGGGCCTCTATGATTTATAGTGATCATCCTTTTACCGCGTCGGTTTTAGTTGAAACGGATTCTCCTACTTCGTGGATGGGGCGAAGGTAAGAGAATTGGGCAGATAAAGAAAGCGCGCCCAATGAAGAGGACAAAAACAAAAAGGAAATAAAAAATGAACGCATTTCAGCTACACGGTGTATACACACACAAAAGAATACCAACACCGCCGTGTACAACCAGACAGCGTGGCTCGTCTGCGCATTAATATACCAGATAATACAATGTATAAGAATGAGATTCTCATCATATACAAGTCCGACTTTACTTCGAACCTTTTTTTTTGTTATCATCCGTTATATCAATTGTTTGCAATTTTCAAACGTTCACAATTGCATACAGAAAAGCTGCGAGTCTTTTCCGCTTGTCAATTTTTTAATATTCTATAAATTTCATCGTTTCGTTTGTGTGAGTAGAAACACCAAAAAGTTGTATGTAAATCGGTTGGTTTTCCATTTGAAAGTTTTTTGAACGAGTTTTGAAAAATTGTTTAAAAAATGAACACGTCAGGGTTGGTAACTTCGTCTGGTCTTTTGTATATCAATTTTAACAAGACGTGGGTCATTATGACAATTTTCTACAGCGTTTTCACATACAAAGATGCCTAAATTTCTGCGCCTTGAAATTAGTGGTCTTAGTATAACAAACATGGAGCCTTTGAAGTGGAATTTGCGGCTGTGTATATGTCACAGGATAAAGACATAGTTTTAGGAAGGCTTCATCACCGTAAGAATTATATGAATTTAGAAAATTTGGTTGAAAAAGTGGCCATGCTGTGTGTTAACGAAAAGTTTATTATTTTTCAAAATGAAACATGATTTTCAGGTGAACAAATTAGATTGCGTGGCGAAAATGGCGAATTGCTTTTCTGATTGCTTATGTGAAAGTTTAAAATTTGACAAAAAAAAAAAAAAAAAACGAAATGGGTACAAATAAATTATAATTTTAATTTGATCTTTGCACGGGTATTATCTACCAAATTGGGTGTTACATAAAAAATGATTCTTTCAAAATGTTGTTGTAATTAATACTGAAAAACTTAAAAAAGATTCTTTAGTTAAACATATCTTTTGTATGGAACATATAAAAAGTAAAAAATGTACATATTTTTGTCTGGATGATGTTAATGCAATATCAAATTATATTGAAAATATTTATGTTCGAAATTACATTACAATTTGTGATCATCTCATGATTAAAAATTTGTCCTATTCAGGCTGATCGTTAATGTAAAGTAAAGCAAAAGAAAAAAAGGAAGAAATTTTACAAAAAGTCAAAGACTCTGAACTATTTAGCTTCCCTTAATATGGAAATTGATTTCAAAGCGTCTTTTTTCATTATTTTATAAATGAAAAATGAATAAAAGTCAATTTTGAAAAATACATGTATACTAAAAGATCAGCACTCTATCACACATATCTGAAGCAAGATCTTGTGTTCTAAAGTTGGCGTGAAATATATCTCAGGTAATATCTCATAAGATGTGCAGTTTCAGAATATCAGGTAAGCGGAGGAATCTTGTATAAAATCTTATGAAAGATCTCATACCAGATATCAGACATGATTTTTGATTGACCTGAAATTCTGATTTGATACAAAATCATAACTATACACGTATATATACTTACCAAGTTGAATTATTTTGACACTAAACGATTGTCATCAACAATAACCAATCTGATGTAAAAAATAAGAAAACAAAATTAACACACCCAATCAATTTTCAGCTTTCAAAAAATGCTCCAAAATGTTGAGTTAGAAATTTAAACATTTTCAGAACGAAGAATTATGTGGTTCCATTACGTGAATTCGTATATAAGAAAACGTGAACTTTTTGTGCAAACTTTTTGCGAAAAAATAATCATGTTTTGAATCGTAAAGTCTAAAAGAATGCGTAGAAATTTGTGAACGATAGTTTGGTTAAATTTGAAATAATGAAGCATATAGCAAGTAACGCGTGAATAATAGCAGGAACATAAAGTTTGGAGTTTATGTTGTACAAGATACGGTTTAAACGATTCTATAAAAGCGCGAGGGAAAGAGCACAATGTAAAGTGAATGATTTTTTTTGTTCGTCAGTTTTTTAATGGATTTTGATGCGGTCGTATGAAACGAGCAATTTATTAGTAACGTTAACTGTTGAATTCAAAGTGAATTAGTTACGGGTATTGGATGATAGGCGCTTAACGCATATGTCGCGGATTAGAATAAGGGCTGCTCAATTTTACGATGATATCCCCTACTTTGGCCACGCGAAAATACGTTTATAACGTGAATATAATAGAGTTTGCGTCCCCACATTATTCAAACCTCCCACTCTCCTTCGTATTTCGTTATATAAATTCTGAACATTGTGTACATGTACAATATAAAGCCACGGGTTATATATACAGATTCATTGGTTTTCTCCCTGTAGACCGCATAGCTGACACCCATGACGACAAATTCGACACGATTCAACACAACTTGGTATACACATTCTGACTCCAACCCTACTGTTACAGTCACGGACGTCGCTTATAATCATCATTTTGCTACTATCCCGAATATGTCCACCATTATAAGGTCATATTCAATTATTCACTTCGTACTATTTCATTATTACCGAATATCATTCGCGTTCTTCTTATCTAATTGGATCATTTATCAGTGCAAACTTTGCTCGTTTATGTCACACAGATATAAGGGGGAAGCTCTAGACATTTTTCACACAAACATTTTTATCACACATTTTTTGTACTACTAAGTTGCATTATTCTATTATATTGATAACTGTAAGTTTATAATCGTAATTCAATTATAAAAACATGAATAAAACATATTG
Source organism: Trissolcus basalis (assembly GCA_025266255.1). Classification (NCBI taxonomy): domain Eukaryota; kingdom Metazoa; phylum Arthropoda; class Insecta; order Hymenoptera; family Scelionidae; genus Trissolcus; species Trissolcus basalis. Next base: position 16,948 of record JAAMPD010000341.1, on the reverse strand, counting down.
TAAATTTTTTTACAGGTATAGGTGATTGGGGCTTCACCTGTAGAGACATCGTCGAGTATGTAGAAACAATAAAATACATTTATGAATTATACAAATATTTGAATCGTTTTTTGAAATAAACTTACAGTTTATTTCAAATTATTTACACACGCAGACAAATTAATTCGAAAATTTACTATAATAAATCACAAATCCCGACCAGACTTCTGTGGAATTTACTGCTATATAATATTGTAATACTCAATGTAAATATTCGAAATTTCACTGAGAAAACAGTCGGAAGTTTATTTTTAATCTGATAAATTTTAGTTTAATTAAATACATTTTATTGGGATAATAAGCTAATAAACATTTATTAGGTTCATGTCCAAATAAATTTATTAGATTTTCTATAATCTTTGAATTAATATTTCCCTTTATTTTAAAGTGTTTTTAGACCATTTCAGATCTTTTTTGAAATGTTAAAATTTGTCTCATTGCTACAATGGCACATGAAATAGTTAATTCTAATCAACAATTCAGATTGTTAAGAATTTGAGTGTCTCTGTAACAACGAATTTTTGAAATAATTTATTATAACATAAACGTTATTTATGAAACATTCTATATTTAGTTATAATATAAACTTGCCCTGAGTTATGTTTCAATCTTCATTTCTAATATCAAGATTTACATAATAAAAACGTCAGTCGTCTTGTCTGAACTAATTTGAATTTTCAATAAAACAACAAAATGTTCATACATGTGCTGAAATATCATAACTTTTTTGCCGTTATAATTTTTATTCAATTTGCAGTCCCTTCAGACACAACATGTCTCTAGGCTCAAACTTTTCTATATACATGACAGCAACATAAACTTATCTCAATTTTTATTTGAGTAAAGATTGTCATACTCGTGTATTTTTTTACCTAATAATTTTGTTCAGTATTATTTTTTATTCTTATCGCTTGAGACTTAATTTGAGTTATTGATTTTGTATGACATTATTGTTATAAAGCCAAAGCGTATTACTTACATAAAAAGTACGTTTTTTGTAAAAGTTCCTCGAAATTCAATTCATTAGAAAATAATATAGCATGCTATGGAAATTTCTTATTTTGTGCTACACTTATTCTTATATAAGCCAACTCATCGTGAAGGAAATAGAGGTGCATTGACCAAGGAGGTTCATTCTGCGTTGCATTTTTTGTGCGAAAAATGCACAATAGTCATGAAAACGAACTGTTCTTTACCGGATCCTCATTGATTCATCTTATATATCATTTCAACAGCCGTCATTAATTACTAGTTAACTTTTCATTCGACGGGTAAATATTTCACGATAATTGAGAAGCATTTTTGTACAAAATTATTTATGAAATAATGTTTGAAAAAGTTGTGTTTTCTCTAGTTATTGCTAATAAAAAGTTGAATTGGCTTATTAATATTAAAACTTCACTTACCTATATATCAGCTTGCAATCATCAAACATGGATGTAATTTATAAAATGATCTTTTTTATAGTACAAACCAAACGATAAGACGTAATGTTGTAGAAAATATTTGCTATAATTATGCTGAATTTACTTTACACTGTTTTTTTTTTAATTTTACAATATCATGCAAGACGTACAAAATTTAAGAAAGAAGAAATAACAACGTATTTATTCAAAATGATAATACAATAAGTTACAATTTCTTAAATAATAAAACAATTGGAATTTAATTTTATATACAATAATTTATTTTGTTCTACTTTTACAAATATTTGTAAGTGAATGGATACACGTATGATGAATATACGTAATCAACCGTGTTAAAAGTAAATGTCTATGTTTCATATTGTCGACAATACAAATTTCAGACATTTTCGAATGTAGGATGATTGAAATGTACAGTCGTTATTCCCAGCAAACGTATGGGCCCGTGAGCTGCGTAAATAAACAAAATATATAAATACAACTTTCATGATTTTCAGTATCGTACAGATTAGGCGCACAAAAATTATGCATAGAACAATTTGAGCTGTACGTTATGGACGTAAAGTTCAAGTTTCTTATATTATAAACTGTTTTTAGTACAATTTTAATTATCATTTCTATACTTCAACTTTATGTACAATTATTTCCAACGGAGGAGTTTCTAACTATCAAAGATTTATTAAACGATACAGTTTATGCTCGATACTGTTTACATGTCAAATAAAATAATTTATTAAAAATGTACAAATTGTATCTTTCATTCTTACGGAGTAAAATTATAAACTGACCATCATGTACAAATTAGCACTTGCCCAGAAGTAATTATATAACAAGAAATTTCAGTATGATCGAAGTAAAACTTATATATGGCCCTATTTATGTATCGTATACGCTGCCATACATATATTACAATTGTTTTAGAAATCTTCACTGTATGCTGTTAATCACGTCATATCATAAATGACAATTCGCAGAAAAAAATTTTACGAATACGCGCACCTATGAAACCGCAAGTGTGCCATATATAATTTCATCTTTTTCTTTTTCACTTTTAGATATATTCGTTCCGGAAAATTTATATAAGCATATCAAAATAAAATGATAAATAAAATAGTGAAAGTACCTATTGGTTATTTAAAAACAAATTAATAACTATGCATACTTCAACAATCAACCGTAAATGAACTACATGTTTTATTTTTTGTTCAAGTAGATCCACAAATGCACTTCGTTCGTTATTTCAAACAAACTTATTGCTTTGGCACAATAAAATGATACACTTTCAACTTATATGAAAACGTGTGTGGTTCCATTGACGTAAAATTTGTCAAAAAGTATATCAGAAAAGCTTCTCCTAATAGTTGAATGAATTATAGAAGAATGTTCCAGATGTACTTCTAATGGCATTTATAAAATCAGCCGAATCCTTTTATATTATTTCTCTTCCGTTTGCATAAATATAATACACCTTTCTGTCACCAGTCATGTGGAGCGGTATTAATCATTTCTTCTCAATCAATTTGAATTCCAATCGACGTTAATAAATTAGTTCTTATTAATATTCTGTAAATGCATTACGCAAAGATAGTACAATTATCGTGGATACAACTAATTTTCTCATTAAAAAACATGAAACCGAATCGATTGATCTGCATTCTATCAGTAATTAATATCAATGAAAAATGTCCTTATTGATTGTAAAAATTTGGAAAGTCAATATCCATGTTGAGAGAAGCATTGCAAATTGTTCTTATAGAAAAATAATTTATTACCTTCGTAGCGTACTTATAGAATTTTGTATATATTTACATCCTTTGAACGAACCAAAAAACGTTTTTTATTGTTTTCAAAATAAAAAAAAATCGGAGATGTTGCTTTTATGTGGGAAGCAAACGTGAAAGTTTCCTTATAGCTATACATTTCCCCTTTCCTGCAATCGATATTTGAGCAATAATTAATAAACTTGTGTTGCCGATTATTTGAATTGAACCAAGTATAGCACCCCTAGAAACAATTTTCTATGATATTCATTTACATATTTTTATAATATTGATCGTATATGTAAAAAATTATGGATGATTTCATAATTAAGTTTTATTTGCTGTAATTCTGAACGAAATTTATCCTATTCAGTGAGCAATACATTTATGTGAATACTTTCACAATCAGCTATTTACATACATGATATTCTAACGGTTTGCTTATAACGCAACAATTTTACACAATAAAAATGATCTTTTCAACTACATGCTCGTTGTGTGCATATATCTCAACTAATCTTGATCTTTTCAATCTTATTCAGTGTGATAGTTTCTATCACTGTAAATGTCAATTTACATGGAAATTTTATTGTTTCAATCAATTCACAATTTAGTAGTCTTTTATCACTTGCGTTTCTTTTTTAACAATCAAAAAAATTGTCAATGAAAAATCTGTTCCACGGTCTGTAAGCGTAAAGCATCATTTTAAACATCAATTCTGAAATGTAAATACAAATTAAGTACGGAATCACAATTAAGCAAAACTAATTAATTTATATGGCTGAAACGGAATGCCCAAAATTGTAAGCGAAAAATGTATTGAACAGTAAGAACATCAATTTCAAAATAAAAATTTTGAACTCACGCTTATTATTAGAAAATAAAAACGAAACTTTTGTCAATAATGAATGTATGAATTGTCCCGCAGAAAGATCACCATATAAATAATAATGACAAAGTTGCAAGAAAACGTTGATAAAATTTCTACAAGAAATCCATACGTGAAAATCTACTTCTAACGGAGAAATCAAAGTTCAATACACGCTAATAACACAGCTGATTCTTTTCACTTTTGTTATATTCGTTTCACAAAAACAGTAGTAATTTATCTACAAATTGCTTGATTGATATTGATTAAATTTTAAATATCCTCGATCGCAATAAAAATGCATGAATAAATTATATATTTCATATTTAATTTTGTTTGAAGATTTTAAATCAACGTTTCGCGGTATATTCTGAATAAGATTATTTCTGCTTCGCAAAATTTCATACTTTAAATTGCCTGCGACTATATAAAATAATGAGAAATCCAGAGAATTATAGTTTTTAGCTTTTCAATAGTTATGAATTAGATTCATTAATTAGTATTATGAATTTATTTTTATTTATATAATAAATATCACACGAAATCTGTCATTACAATATTTGTACAAATAGTTTAACAAAAAATAAACAAAACTTTTCTAAATTCATATTTAAAAGTTTAAGTAAAACAAAATTTGACATGAAATATGAAAATATTTGATATTCCAAATTAAGAAATTCAAGTTATGCATACAACACCAGTAATTTTTACAATCCTTTTTTTTTCATGAAATTTTTAGCGCATAATTTTCTGATGGTTTTCGACATTCAATTTGTTTCTTCTTCTTTGTTTTACATATTCCTGAATAAAAATGCCATACGCTGAAATTTCAGTAATTTCTTAAACACAATTTTGAAATAACATTTGAATAATTTTTCATGTCTGATGAAATTTACCAAGTTCTTCACAATGCTGCTGTTTCACTGTTGGTCATTCACCCCTACAGTAAACATAAATAATTAGATTTAGGTTGCCGTAAACAAATGGATCAATTACCACGACGTCAAGACTTTTGTTCTTCGTACTCTATTTTGTTTAGCAAAGTGTGATATTATTTATTGAAAAATATCCGCATAATCCGTCAATGATTAAGTGCATTGGAAAAAGACGACAAAATAATTTCGATCAGTTGAACGTATCTCGATTAATCAGATGAAATAATCTTTTTCAAACGGTCCGATAATTACAAGCTGACAGAGTATACTAATAATAAAAATATGTAAATATCATTTATTCATGTTTACAGATGGTCTCATTAATGTCCTGATTGCTTTTTTTTTTGTTCTTCTCACTATATACGTCAAGCAACTACGAATGTATTAGCATATAATTTATTGACTACTACGTATTTAAGTTATTGTCGCCCTATACGAAGATCTCGCGACTTTCGATGTACTTAATACTGAAGTATTTGTCAACGGATAACTAGACACGTATAATGATTTCGGAACAAGCAGGGCGGAGCTTCTATTCGAATAATCCTCATCATGCTTAGCTGGACCACTCTCGTTATCATCCGGGGCAATAATATTTTCAATGGTAAATGGTTTTTTTGTTTTCTTGCCGGCAGCGGAGTCACCGGAGCGAAGATTAGTGATGCTTTGGAGGTCTAAGTTGGTCGAGCTCGGGGAGTCGTGAAGCGACACATCGGACCCATTAATTACACTATCAGGAACAAAATTGGACGTCTCAGCTGTGTGTGTAATCGGTGACTGCGAGCTCGTTGAATTTCCTATGCTTACCGCGTGCTCTTTCGCGTAACTTTTCGGACAATCTGACGAGGAGTAGAAGCTGCCCCGGCTGAACCGGCTGAAATTCTCGTGACCAAGTCTCGATTCCACGTCGAGTTCTGGCTTTAGCACGTCCGAGGACACGGCCACAGGCGCGATGATGCCCAATCTAGGAACGTATGGCGAGCCCATGGATACCAAATTGTTGGACAGGTTCCAAGGTGTGCTGTGAAGCAGGGCGCTCTCGTATGGATTTGTAGCACTGCCCAGTTCGGAATTCGCTGTGACATTGCTGCAATTCTCGTGAAGGACGTGACTGTTGGACCACTCGTTTCTGATACCGGCCGCTGCGACCGCTGCGGCTGCGGCTGCCGCTGCCATCGTCGCGTCTGAGAAGCCAAAATTGCTCGTCGAGCTCGAGGACCCAGCGCCGAACATCATTCGTCGCTGTTCCTGCAGTTCCCAACGTAACAAGTCCTCTCGGAGACGGTGCAGGTTGGCTTCGTTCAAACTACTCGTTTGGACACTGCCGGCGGAAGTTAAAGAATTGTTCGTGTGCTCGACACGAGCTGGTGGAGGCATCGCTGAAGCCAGGGCCTGAAGTTCCGACTTGAGCAGCTCTTTGTCCGGCTTGTGCAATTTGAAACGTTTCCGTCGTCGGAGAAGCGAGCCGTTTTCGAACATGGAAAACGCTTCCGGATGCAACGCCCAGTATGCTCCTTTACCCGGTCGGTGTGGACCTCGTGGAACCTTTAACAAAAATTGTAATGTTTTTTGTAATTTATTATTTCGCTTACAAAGTCTAGTCTTGTTTCGTTAAAATTTATTAATTATATATAGTGGCTTTAAAGTAAAAAAAAAAAAAAATTTTTTTTGTTCTTAAATTAAATAAAACTGTTCATTTTATTTTTGTTCAACATTTGCTTTGATTGAAAGCCATAGGTACAAATTTGTGATTGTTTATATTTTAAGTAATTAATAGAAAATCAGAAGAAAGAAGTAAATAAATAAATAATGTATTTTGAATAAATAAAATAATTTTCATTCATTTTACTAAATAAATGAAAATATACAGTTGAATAAAATAGTACTTTTAATTCTTTTTTGTTTTGTTTTGTTTTTTTTTTTTTTTTTTTTTTTGGAAAAAAAGTGAATGAGTAAAAAAATGAAGAAAGTTTTTAAATGTTGAAAGAAAGATATATTTAACATTTCTTCAATACGTAGATCAGAATATGGCGATAAAGTATATATAAAAATACTGAGTTCGGTACTTTTCTTTGTACTGAATAAAACATATCGATAACACGTCTTATTCTCATTCATAAATTATACAGCATAACAAAATTGACTTAAGTGTCTGCCCTCAGGAAGAATGAAACAATTTCGTATGAATTTTGACTTTCCGGGCACAACTGTATGTAACGAATTGCTCTATCAAGATGTATATTTGAGACCATTAATCTTCGTACCGAAAAATTTTGTTTGTAAATTTCGGAATTTGCCATTTGATTGTAAATGCACCGCGACTAAAAGAAAGAACAATCCACTCCTTTTTTCGTGATACCCAAAAATTATATATGACCACATTCATGGCTCATATATGTTAACCATGGTGAATATATGGTACAACTTATTTGGTTAATACTTTTTCATTTACATTTCCGTATAGAAACACAAAAAATTTGCAAATTTTTTAACCAACTTCAATTTCATTAATTGTAATTTTTTTCAATCTAGAATTTATGTATGAATTTTTTTGAAAGTTTCACGACAAATATAACCAACAGAGACATGTGCAATACGTGTAGCATTAGTGGTTTCATTCAGCAACCGCGCACATAATACGACCTTTGGAAACCCAATATTATCACTTTTGACCCTTACATTTAAGATTAACAATATATTCACATAGAGCCATATGTCCGAGAGGAAATTGCAACCTTTGTTAAGAACGGAAAGGATGGAATTTTGCGTTATACTTTTCAGCAGTGATGATTCGATACTTTGTGGAAAAAAAAGCCGAATGCGGAATTCCAAATAATACACTTCTCTGCACACAATATCAAATTTGTTTGCTTATTGCGTCTGACACATGTTTTGAATTATTTGAACGTGAATCTTTTAATCCGTTAACATGCTTAATTTTATGCAAATGCGTGCATTGTATAATGCATAAATACTTCATAGCAAAGCACCACCATCATGCACAATAGAAATTTTTCATTAATAATTATACTTTCTCTTAACATATCAAAATTTTTCTTCGTCTCCGCATTGCATATGATTTTATAATGATATTTTTGGTATTTAAATATTCTTGAAATGAGGTATTTTTCCTACAGCATTCATACATTTCATTTTCCTTGTGCGCGTATATGTGAATAACACTTAACCTATTCATAAATGATAAAAAATATTTTTTTTTAACATAGTTATGTTTGCAATATATTTGATATATTTTCTTCACGTATTATTGTATTTCATCTTTATTATATTTAAAATTTAATTATGAGATTGATTCATACATTTTATAAAATTTAAATATAAATATTATATATAAAAAAATATAATGCACATGTGTTTGTCTGTGTGACTTCACACATATGAATTCAAATTTTTTTCAGAGTTGTATAGAAGATGAGATAATTAGAATTTAATTGGAAAATAATCTACTGCAATTTTTCATTAACAAGATCTAAAGTTGATTGAAAATGTCCACAAATTTGTAACCGCATAAAAAAAATTAAGTGAAGAAATTTAAATCCTTTAAAATCAGAAATATTTTTGTCGCTTTTATCCCAATTGTGTTTATAAACTCGACAAATATTTAGGTAGAAGGAAATTTCTATAAAAAAGAATCGTTTATAAAAATGACACATTTTTAAATGAATCCCGTCGGCTGGTTCACGTACACACTTCTGATTTGAATTTGATGCAAGTTGAACTGAATATTTCTACTTGACATTGTTATATTTAGGAGTTGATATTCTAAATATTCTTACTTCCAGCAATTTGTAAGATCACTTGATGAAATACTGACTTTGAAAACATGTTTGACGTTTTCATGACATGATGCATAATTAGACTAAATATTGAATTCTCATAAGCAAAAATTATACTGACATAATGACGCAGACACGATGGTATAATCAAACTGAATGATATCTTAGTTCACAAAGAATCATGCTTCTTTTGTAACAATGTAGCACATTATACCAAAAAAAGGAGAAGAAGAAAAAAACTGAGAAACAAAACATTAGAGCAAAAAAGTACAATTGTTTATCTTCGTGATATAAGTTTCTTTCATTTTTGTCAAAGAATACGATGTGTGGATGTGAACTAAAATATAACGAATTCAAAAGGCGTTGACTTCTGAGAATGACAGACAGACATTTCCGGAAGTCGATGAAACGCATAAAGACCGTAATATACGTGTCCGCGATACAAATGGTCTATAATTCGCGTCAAACATGCACCGAGCGCCATATGTTTCGCTAATTGACATGATATCAACTTATACATGCATTGTCATACACATATGTAAATAAATATTGTACTTAGTCAATCATCATTTCTTACCATGCATATACGCAATTCTATTCTCTTCTTTGCGTTACATCCAATGTAATGACAGAATTTGTTTCATAACAGTTTCCATCATTACTTATCAACTTGATATCAATTTAAACTTAAATAATTACTTTGTCTCATTGCTCCGTTAATTCGATTATTTTCTTAGGCTTACTTCTCTCAGTCTACGTTTCCTCTCATGATTGCAAACAAGCAATGTTTTCTTCTTCTGAATAATAAATGCTAAGGCATGGGAAAGAGAATTTTGTTACACTTTAGCGTGACATAAAAAAATATAATGGGTTTAATATCGTTTTAAAAAGCTAATTAAATGTTGTAACTACAGTGTCAACCGTGCTTCTAATAACGAATGATGACGAATGTTGCGTTGTTACCACGCAAAATGAGTTATACTTCTGTATCCTTTGTTCATTTGAGTTGAAAACGATAATTTCATATATTAGATTTCTGATGGATTTCGAATGTTAATTCCACAATTAAAATGCAACATTGTTACATTTAATTTTTAATTGAACGTCATAACTGATGTTTCATTTTATGCATTTCTGAAAACAATTTTTATTTCATAAATTGTTATTTAATGCAATGTAATAATTATATTTTATTGAAATTTATCTGACAATTTTAAAAGACTGAAAATTTTCAAGCTTCTTCTTCTTCGAGAAATATATTTTATGCATTTCATATATTTAATTTAATTTATTCTGAATATACAATCGTAATTTCGAAAGAAACTTTAGAATTTAATTACCTTAATGTAGTATGAGTTTGAAAGCTCTCTGACAGAGTATCATCAAAAGCTTTGGGAAATCCAACAACGTTAAAACATTAGTGATACGTGATTGAAATCTAAAATCAAAACTTTTCAGCATAAAAAACTAGACTGAATGAAAGAAATTCGTTTAAAATAATAATAAAAAAATATATATAACCTAAACGTTTTCTCTAACAAAATATAGCGATTAAAAAAATTTTTTCTTTTGATTAAATTGTAATTCATTTGGTGAGACTAATTTTGTTATGTTTAAATTAAAGTATGTTTATTTTATTAAATTATGAAATAATCTTAAACATAATCATGTGTTCATGTTCGGCCAAGTATAATAATTGAATTATGATATTTATCTCGCAATTTTAATTAACAATTCGTTCTGTTATTGATGTCGGGGGGAATATATAAAAAAAAGAACAGGGCGGAGTCTAGTACACTTGATGTCTCTTCATGACGAAACATTTCTAGCTACCTGAAATGCATATAGCGAATAGTAAAAGAACTCCTCCTGCGCATGGTTCGTGATCACCAATGCGTGCAAGTAGAAACACTTTTGAACGCAGTGGGCAAACTTCGCATATCGACTTCAGCCAACGAACAAACAGTTACAAATTCTATCATACAACCACCAACTACTAAAATCAAAACACTTACTTCCAGTCCGATAAATCGCATTAAATTACTTTATGACTGAAATTTGTCTCCAAATCACTGAGACTTCTTTACGCAACAGTTATACCGAATCGATTCAACTCTATAATTCATTTTATTCTCCATAATTCAATTATCTATATACTTATGTACAAAATCATTCTACCACTCATTACTAATTAAAACAAACTTTATTGTTAAGAAAAAAAGAAATAATAAAAATATTCCAAAAATTATAAATTGTCTGATTCAACAATTTTGATTGATTTTAATTTTTATAATAATTTTATACGACTGAATAAATGTTGTGATAAGAGCTTAACAAATAACAAACACAAAAATTTAAGTTTACAAACTCATCTAACAGCACACAATTAAATAAATTAACTTTGGAAAAAAATATTCTCGCGACTGTTCTATACAATTTGAAATTTAAATCTGACGCGTCGATTGTAGTCATAAGTCATTTGCCATGGTATTCATTTCTTCACACACCACACATCCTCGGTTCCTTTGAACTTCTTTAAGAATCCGTTTGGCTCAATTCGCTCGAGGCAGAAATCCAGTTGCTTGGGTAGCAGCCGTCGTTCATGCAATTGTGTAGAAACTACAGATGAGTATTCGAGCACCCAAATATGTTTCTAAATATCGCTCTCGAATCAATTAGCGAATTCAAAGCTAAAATATTTTATTACAACTGTCCGTATAATTATTGGCGCGTTCTATTTGCTTATATTTCTCTCGGTCTATAAAAAAGTCTATTCCGTTCCAAAATGATAGGGACTAATTTATTGCGCGAAATTAAACGTTTTGCGAACGTTTTTAGGTTTGGTTTGCGCGAGAAATTGATGTTTTAGAAAGTGCTATTGGTTTTATAATTCGTCACGGAAGAGATTACAATAGCCACATATTTTATGTTTAGTGTCAGATTTTAAAACGCGTTTCGATAATTAAGAGCCGAGATAGTCGCAGGTTAGTGCGTTTCTTTATCTTTAATATGTTTATACACAATTTTTGTTTTTATTTTTTGTTTATCCCCAAGTGAAATTTGCCGTCGAGGTTTCTGTTTTCAGATTTATTTTTTCTCTCAACCTATACACACACACATAGAATAATAGATACAACATCGCCGGCCCAGGTAGAGAGTTCGGCAAGCACCCTAAAGCTATACACAAGATCAATTCGGTTATTATTTCGCAGCCGCACCGCGAATCGAATCATCAAAAATAAAGCAACGCAAAACATGTGCCGACCAAACAATACACATTGATCTTTCCGGGTGAGAAAAAATTAGCTTGTAATTGAATAACTCAGCCAATTTTTTTTATACGCTTTTAAATTTCTTGTTTTGTTTCGTTTTGTTTCCAGAGGTACTCCATCCAGCACACACGCGAATGCAGTTTGCTTTCAACGTACAAAAGAGGACGACAAAAAATGTAAGATTGCAAATTTTATAAGTCAGCCTTATTCTCGTCATGTCTTGTAAAATTTCTTATTAATTTGTTTGTCATTGAAAACTCGCGGCGTTGAAATGAAGCATCGTGTGATGTGTCAGTGGTTTTTGTTTTTGTTCAACAAATTATTTCAAGTATAAATCATAAAATTATTAAATCTCAAAATTGTCTTGATGGTTCAAGACAAGTTGATATGTGCCAGGTGTTTGATCAACTGAGATTGACATTCCGTCAATTTTCTACTTAAGCAGAACCACACGAGAATGTCTCTAAAATAACCGTATTAATTGGCCGGATGGTTTTCTTGGTCGGTCTTGAATAGCTAACTGTACAGATTTGTAACGCACACCATTTTTAGGCATACATAAATATATATTTATACCGCATATAACATTATATGTATAATGTTTCATATATTTATTAACACTAGGAGGACTGAAATGTGATACCTGACGAGAAGAGTGGATGGGTCACTTTGACCCAAACATAATAATTCATGTAAAAATAAAGATAGGATGTGCTAATATTTTTTATGGTTATGATATTTTTGAGTGTTTCAAATTGTTTAGACAATTTTTTCTTCTATGATCTTATACTAATTATCTCACTAATTAAAAGGAATGAATTTTTTATTATGTTTTGCAAAACTAACAAGTTATAAAATAAGTGAATTGATTTCAAGAGTTTATTTAATTGACACATTAAATTGTGTCTTTCTTTTTTATACATTTGAGATAAAGTTTTTGAGGTTATGTGGGACTGACGAATTTTTGTTCAAGATTTGTACAGGCCTGATGTGAATTAAACTTAATAGAGTTCAGTTTTGAACAGTCCTGAAATTCATGTGATTTAAAATACGGATATATATAGTCCAATCAATTCTGTAGCAGTACCGCCCGGTTGGCCCTTTAATCTAAAATTCTTTTGTAAAAACGGCCACCCCAACCGAGGTTTCGCGTATCATATTCTGTGCAATCAAGCGTTAAATAACGTAGTGAGAATTGACTTGGCGCTGAATAAAATGGTCAAATAAATCAAACATACAAAAAGGACAATTTCGCACCGTAACCTTCTAAATGTATAGACAAATTAGATGTGATTAACATTTTTTTTATCAGTCCCCATAAAATTGAATTTTTTGTCCTAACAAAAAACTCAATCTCAAATGTAATCTCTGTATAAGATATTTTATATGAAAAAACAGTAAATACATTTTTTTATGTTACGTTGGAAAATATTGAGATTTTGTAGAGCAAATCATTTCGATACGAATATAAAAGGATAATCAACGAGTTTTTGACTGCAAAATTATTTGTAGATTGAAGATTTGAAATCGCGATACCGAAGTATCAAAAATAAAACGCCTGGCTATACATGTCGACTCATTGCATCTAATTAGCTTATCTAAGTGCATCAAATAAATATGCCTTTGCTTATTAACCTTAAACATAATCAAGTCAGGCTTATTAATTAAGATTTACTCAACTTACAATTGATTTCATAATAGTCATATTTAAGTTTACGTTAAAGCCGAAGAAAAAGCACACAGTCGAAATCAATATTTGCAACGCGTATATAGATACAGTTTGTACTAAATTTATAATAAGCATGCTAAAGAGCATAAAAATTCATCGCAAACTTATTCCAACTTTTTATCTATCCAGTTATCCGTATACGTTTATCCTCATTTGATAGTTTTTGCGCATCATCGGAACATATCTTTGTTCATAATATTATAACAACTATTCCTGAAGTTTAACTATACTATAAGTCAAAACTATACACACACAGCCAAATGCATGATACCCTAATGCATTTAGTGTCATAAATATATACTCCAACAGAATTTGCGCTTCGATGATGTGTTTTCATATTTATATAACAATCAAAGTTTATATGTTGTAGTAAGATTTGATTCGTTTAGTAATGATTACACTTTTTCAACAAATTTAATCTGATGGAGATAAAATTATTATTGTGTCAACTTAGCAAATTGTATATGAAATTTTTTTATTATCACTTTTAACACATTTTTGGAAACATAAATAAAACGGATGTATGAAAAATATTCGAAACATGTAATTACATGTGTGTCCATACTTTATAATTACATATTTCCAATATATGAACAATATTATCATTCATTTTTACTTGGAGCAAAATAAATAATTATGTTCGCGCAAAAGGAAAAATATTCGCAGTTTTTTATGTAGGGAAATAATTAAAAATACATAAATATAACAAATTGATCTTTAAGAAGTGTGTTTGTAAATTTGAAAATGTAGATTGAAGGATTTAACTGATGCAAAAATCATTTCGGGTTCAGTTAGTTTTTTTATTTTGATGTATAGTGTTGTGAGAGGTCACAAATCAGATTAGAAAATGGATTATATAATTTGATTTATGATGTTTTTTTAAAATTTTTTATGGTCATAATTGTGAGATCAACGTGTTTAAACATGATTTTAAGGCGACACAAAAATCGTAAAACACTTAAATGATTCGGTAGGAGGTGCAAAAGCGATCATTGCATTTTAGCAGGTGTGAAACAGATGGCACGATAGTTACAACTGAATGTTACGCACAACGCACCCTCGGAATAGCTCAACATCAAAGAAACACATTTTCAGCCTTCTGAGCTACTATATTGTATTAAAGATATAACAAGCAATCAAAACACACATTTGATATATGTTTTTATCACCGATTAACTCAATTATCCGTTCAAAATGATGATTCCATTTTCTAATTAAAAATGTAATTCTCCGTTTCACATCTTGATTTCGAATCATAATTTTTGTCCCAGCTATGTGACTTTAACACACTCTCAGAAACATTTTTAGAAAAAAAAACAACTTATTAATAAATTAAAAAAATGTGAACCATTAATGACGAAAAGTTATTTTATGTAATTATTCGACGAGTGTGTACTTGTAATTACAGATATTACACTGTTTCCTTACTTATTCGCGTTGAGCTCATGTGAATTTAACACGATTTTTTTTTCAATTTTCAGACGCTATATTACTCAAAACAACGTGTAGCATGTGGCGAATGGGTTCTACGTTTGTTAACTTGCAGAGGTAAAATACATATTAATTGAGGTAACCATTTTCAAAGAGAGCGACATGAATAAAAAATACTGTTTTTTGCTGAGTAATTGTATGATTTCAAGATATAAGGAATATTTTGTGCAATCTTGGATTAATTTTTGTTGGTTGTTCTTAATGGCTGATAAATTAATTTAATTAAAACTTTTCAATTTCATTTTGAAGGAAAAAAAATTGTACAAACGAATCCTGTTATTGAAATCAGTTAAAAGAGAAAATCGGTAAACAAGTTTAAATTATGGGATTACCATACATTAACGACAATCATCCTGTCTCACTTTCTGCAGCAGCAGGGATGAAAGTAGTGTTTACGAGTGAAAAAATGCAATCCACTCATTGAAATTGAATTACCTTTGCAACAAAGTACTAACAAATCGCAAACCTCAGAACACTAAATTCCCATAATAAATACGCTACACTCCCTTTTTCCATAGATATTTCAATTTTCAAAACTGCCATCTTTCATGCACCAGAAGAAAACATTTTTCCAAATTTTTCATTTTTTATTTATTTTTTCTTAAGTTTTTGTATACTTTCTAGAGAAAAATCTACAGACATTTTGTGGCAGGGTATAAATTTTCATGATAGGAATGATTAAATGCAGTTGTTGATTGGTGAAAAAAATGTAATGTGAAAAATGACTTTCGTAATATGTACTGGTGCTATTACAAATCAGTTTGAAAGCCGAAAAAATGCGTTCGACATGTACAAAGACGAAAATGTTTAAAAGTCTAAATCGAATGGCGTGTGTTAAAATTGATATACAAGATGTGAAACGCGATTAAATTTATATTAGATTTACAAATGATTTTTCGCGCTAAATATGTGATGTTTGTCAGGATACAATCTTGATCGCAACATGATTTCTAATTTAATTTTAATTTAGAATGATACGTCTGTCTTATTAGAGTTTAGCCAATTTTGAATAACCAGTTATTTAAATCCAATTAAAAGTTATTGCTAATGAAGAATTCTTTTATGAAACAAGATGGAACAAAAGTATATGAGAACGCGCCGTTTAGATCGACAGCTTCATCTCCAATTTGCAAAAATAGTTTAGTGCAGATAAGAACAATGCAATTTTGAACCACTTTTTTCTAGATAGATAAAGATGCATCTTCAATACATATATAGTTCATGGAAAGACTTTAATTTTCACACATTTCTAATAGAACCTGCACTCACAATTCTTTCATCTGATATACTTACTTGCAATTAAAATTTAAAAAATCAAAAAGAAATTGCACATTTAAAAACATCAATATTCAAAAAAATATATGAATCATATTGTAACTTTTACACTAAGTTAATTCGTCTTTTTTTACTAATTAATGCGATATATATAAAATAAAAAAATTGAAATATCAAAATCTTATTAAAAAATTAGAATCGCAGTGTATAAAATTAAGGTGGTTATAGTGTGATAATCAAAGCAAAAAGTTTACACTACAAATTTTCATATACATATAGGAAAAATTATAAGGAAAAATAAAAAAAAACAATACTTAGAAATACTATTCTTTTTTGCATGTTAAGAATTATTTGATGT
>JAAMPD010000340.1:126285-151913 GCA_025266255.1 Trissolcus basalis | reverse complement strand
AATTACTAAACGGTTTGGTTGTATTTACTATACGGATTATCATGACAGATACATGTCTCAATTCATGTATTCCTGTTCGAACTGATCCAGGTTCAACAAAATTGTATAGTACAATTTACTGAACAGTTTTGTAAGGATTTCTAAACGGTTTGGTTGTATTTACTATACGAATTATCATGACCGATACACGTCTCAATTCATGTATTCCTGCTCGAACTAATACCTGTTTTGTAGAATTTACTGAACAGCATAGTAAAAATTACTGAACGGTTTGATAATATCTACTGTACGAATTATCATGACAGAAACATCTCGTCAATTCATGTGTTCTTGTTTAAACTAATGCCCGTCCTACAATATTGTTTTGTAGAATTTACTGAACAGTTTCGTAAGAATTACTAAACGGTTTGGTTGTATTTACTATACGGATTATCATGACAGATACATGTCTCAATTCATGTATTCCTGTTCGAACTGATCCAGGTTCAACAAAATTGTATAGTACAATTTACTGAACAGTACTGTAAGAATTACTAAACGGTTTAGTTGTATCTACTATACGGATCATCACGACAGAGACACGTCTAAACTCATGATTTCCTGTTCAAACTGATACCCGTTCAGTAGAATTTACTGAACAGCATAGTAAAAATTACTGAACGGTTTGATAATATCTACTATACGAATTATCATGACAGAGGCACGTCTAAACTCATGTATTCCTGTTCGAACTGATCCTAGTTCAACAAAATTGTATAGTGGAATTTACTGAACAGTATAGTAAAAATCACTGAACGGTTGGGTTGTATCTAATATACGAATCGTCACGACAAAGACACACCTCAACTCATGTGTTCCGGTTCAAACTAATACTTGTTTTGTAGAATTTACTGAACAGCATAGTAAAAATTACTAAACGGTTTAGTTGTATCTACTATTTGACTTGTCATGACAGAAACACAAGTCAACTCATATTTTAGTATTTGAATTGAATTCTATACAATTGTTTTGTACATCATGAGTATAAGTAGAGTATTTCAATGTAATTTTAAGTTTAAAGCCTCCATTAATAATAGATTCCTCTACACTGAATAAATTAAATCATGAAATAATTGAAATAGTCTATGAAGTCTTTAATGCAACAATTTCAATTCCAATATTTACTTTAAACTAATT
The DNA here is from genome assembly GCA_025266255.1 of Trissolcus basalis. Taxonomy (NCBI): domain Eukaryota; kingdom Metazoa; phylum Arthropoda; class Insecta; order Hymenoptera; family Scelionidae; genus Trissolcus; species Trissolcus basalis. The sequence goes on along the minus strand of JAAMPD010000340.1, from coordinate 150,737 downwards.
TACCTCTAAAACTAATTTTCGAATGTATTGTTTATTGTCATTGTGATATTTCAACAAAGAAGTCACGAAATTTAATCCAAAAACGATGTCGTCACATCATGAAACATGTTCTTTGTCATCGAGTATACAAATATTTAATGAGATTCCACCGTTCCGACAAATATATTGGGTCCATGTGGGACGAAACTCTTTTTTTCTCTAATTTTGATACAACCAAATACCAAATCCTTCAATAAATCTTTTTATTTCACGCGAGAGATTTTATCACATCTCGTATGCGCGACGTTTGAGAAAAATATTTCTTAATACGTATAGCCTGCATTACTCTCTCACTTAATGAATAGGGACCGAACAGAAGCCCGCACCGATCGCGTCGCTTCTACCTCAGATCTTGAAACGCAGAAATTGCGCATTATTCAAAATGCTGCTCTCAAAATCAGATCCGACATTCCATCCCCCTACTTATCCAGAACATTAAAACCATCACAAATCGAACCTTAAACGCATCACGCGAGAGCGCGATAAACATCTCATTTTTGTCGTCACTTATTGCCTCCGAACGCAGCCACATAATACCTTCGTGAGATTAAAATCAATGTACCCAATAAAACATCGCGATTTCCATATCAATTTTACGAGTTCCCGAGATCCAGCTGAAAACGAGATACGTATTTCGGTTTCTTGTAACCGATTTATCCCTGTACATCGTGTGTAACAAAGTTGTATATTTTTCGGACAGAGACACAGTTTATCCCCGGCCGTAAAACGTCAATGAGAAACGAATGAAGGTCGACGTCAATTTTACGCAGCCTCTCGTGTCAACTATGTCTTCAAAAAGCCGGGGGAGACAGCGGCGGGCGCGTTATCGCACTGATCGTTCGCTTTTTATTGGCGCGCACATAACTGAACATTAAATCGTCTTCCGTAGCCGGCATTCAAAGCAGAAAACGGAACGAAATGCTAGTTTTATTTCGCCGGGCCAGTGATGGTAGTGTGCAGACTCTCGCAAATACGCGCACACCATTTTCAGCAGGCATTTCGTATACACAAAAATCCGTGCGCGTTTGCGGCGTCGCGCGTTTTACGCATCGAGTTTGAGTGGTTCCCATAAAATCAAAACATTCCGAAAGAGAGCTCGTAAAGCTCATTGTCGGCCTTTTTGCCGGACCTTTACTTTTGTGCCACTCGTTGATATGCGAGAAATGGAAAGTCATTTGAAATGCGCTAGCCTCTGCGAAATATATATTCCCCTCTATCTTTTTCGGATGTTTATTCATCTATTCATTTGATTGACAAACTTTAATCTCGCACTCAAAAATATTATTTTCCGCCAGCCCCCCCCCCCCTCAGTTCTTTCCACCACGCTTTCGTGGGGAGTCGCGCACAAATCAAGGATTGGAACGATTTTTCACCGTGGTGTTAATTTATTGGCCGCATCAGTAAAACTCATTGATCGGAAGGTGTTAAACGTTTCTGAATGAGCGAAGGAATCTGTTACTATGACAAAGTTAAATTGCTCCTGGCGCAAGAGAATTCGAACGGTTTGAAAACGTTTCTTTTTTTGTTTGCACCTATATAATTTAAACGCGGCATTGTCACGGCAGAATAATAATAATCACGAGATGAAACTCACACGCTGCTCGGCAATGTAAACGCAAATCAAAACGAGCTACATTTTTTGCCCTTTTTTGGACATTAAAGGCAAGGTGCCTGTCTCAGATAAATTATAATGCATACATTACTCGCACACTCGTTGAAATTATAGCGCTGACATCTTACTAATTTATTTCCATTCTTCCTTTTTTTTTTTTCTTTTTTGGTTTCATTTGTATTTTGTCTCTCGTATTAGGCGCCCTGCTTAACTAGCTGCCGTAGGCGACGATGCATATAGTTTTATACGAATATGCAAGTTATGCTGAAACCACGGTTTTGTGCACATTTGATTCGCCTAAAAATGATCTTTTATCATGCAGCAAAATTAATTAAACTTTCTATATTTACTTTTGCGTTTTATTTTTTTAACAAACCCGGTACTGGTGAATTCTTAAATAATACAAATTTAACCAAAACACAGCGGAATCGCGATAAAAAATATTTGTTAATTAACTTTCAGTCGTGTGGAAACAATTCATGAAAGAAAAAGTGGAACAAAGCAAGGGAAAAAAAACAATGTTGAAACGAAATGTACATAAAAATATGTATACAAGCAAACTTTAAATGCCATTTTTCATTTGTCTAAAAACAGCTCTGCGATTTTTAGCTTAGTGATTAAGGGGCACAAAAAAAGAGCAACTCGATGCCGCGATGGTGCATCAGTTTGATAATTCAACGATAAATGTTCCAAGCCCGTCTATTGTGTAAGAGACACACTCTCTGTTAAAAGGAATTTGACGTCTGAGTTTATTACGTTTTTATAACATGACCTGCGAATGTACTCAAAGGTACGGCTGTACGACGAATTTTTATGGCGAATGGAATAAAAGAGAAAATTGTATAATTGCGACGAGAGCCGGGCTTCGAAAATTCTGATTCATTTTTGCGCACCTGAAAATATCGTCGGTCGTGTAAGAAAATTAAAATCGATTTTGCTAAAACGTTGGGAGTAATGTCATTACGTTGAACCTGTATTTTCAACTTGTGCCATAGAAACGGATCAAAATAAGCCGATCAAAAGTCAAATCGTCGAAGTGTAAAACTCTGAATTTTGTTATAAGACAGAAACATATTCTCCAGAGCGTTTAGTTGTGCCAACAAAAACTTTGATCTCATTTTGCCTGCGACACGATTTGCATAACCTTATCGGGGTAACATTGTGTTTTACACTGTAACTATTTACACAATGAAACTCAGCTTAGTTATTGAAATAAAAATACAGCTTAAATTTAGATGATCACAATTCCAAATGAAAATTTCAAACAAATACAAAACTACATAGTTGATGTAATTTTATTTTATTTTTTTTTAATTACAACCCAACTACTAAAATTATCTCTAAATCATTTCCAATAAAATATCATCATAACTTTTATACAAATAAAAAAAAAGCTGATGTAAAAAAAGGTATTTCAAAATTATATGAAATCCATAAAAAGTGAGGTTTTGTAAACATCATTTGAAGAAAAAGAACCGAACAAATACATTGAATTCTAAGCTGCCCGTTGAACAAGCCAATAAAGCGCATAAACTTGAATAATAATAAAATTCAGACAGAAGCCGAGAGAGGAAGAAAATGCGGCAAATAAAAATCGACGTACAAAGATTTCTATCACAACTATGATGTTATTTTGTTGAATTAGATTCTATTGTTTGGGGTTACTGTGTTGAAAGAAGGTAGAGCTACGGAGTAACGAGTTACTTCGAAGGAATATCAAAGCTGCAGACGTATCTATTCTCTCTCCGGCGCGTTCGAGATCTATCCCGCTCATCGAAGCTGCAAAAAACGTCGACGAAGAGCGCGTCGGATCGATGCCACACAGCAACGACAGCGACAGCGTGGCTCCAGCCGGCAGACTACCGGTCGACTTGGCGCTCTCGCTGCGCCACTGTGCTGAACCGCAGCTCCACATTCTTACATTTTTCTATTACCATTTATACAACCCTTTTGGGAGAACGTCCTTGACATCCTTTTTGCATCGGAACATTATCCAAGCAAGACAAATGTTCCAACATAAATTTGATCGATATGTATTTTTCATAACAGTCCATGAATTGTTGCCAACAAAACCAAGATAGAATTGTTTTACTAAACAAAAACCATTGTTCGATAGTTTTTCATTGACTTTTTTGTTTAAATATTGTGGGGCACTGTTATTTATGAAATTGACACATGGTGGTTAACAATTGCAAAACATTTTAATTTCACACAAATATTTGTTCTTGTTTGCTCCGTTTTTTATAAAAAAAAGTAACAGTGATGGATACCGGCTCTTTATTTAGGATTAAAAGAAAAGCATAACTCCGTTTAATGTTTCAAAATAAATGGCGCTTTACAATGAGACGTCTTTTACGTCTTTGGATATATTTGAGAATACGCAAGTGGTACATGTTTCGAACACAATGTACTCTCCAAAGCACTGTTTTATTGCGGAGCAGTTGCTCAAAACAAATTTTATTTCAGTACGTGGAATGTATAATTAATTGATGAAAATTTTCACGAAACGCATTGTAAATTATTTTATCGCGCGCGCCTTTTCTTAAACTTTTTAATACCGGGCGAATAAATAAAATTAACGACACATGATTTAGTGCTGACACAAAATATAACTTACTTTTTCTCCTTTTTATTTTCATTTTTATATCTTCATCTAAATACCGTATCAATTATTTATTAATAAACAGCATTATCGAATCTTTTTCATAACGAATTTTTCTATTTATTATCAGCAGACTCATTAGTTTGACAAAACAAATTTTTCGTCAAAAATAAAACACCAAGACCACTGAGGAGGTGTACTAAAATACACATAAATGTTACAAAATTTACACGACGAAATTTATTTCGTTTCTTGTTAAGTTGTAAAGGCAGGATATCTGTCGAAGTTGAGTTTTATGTTTTCAGAGTGTATCTCTCAGGCGTGTTAAAATGTACGTGTAATCGTCGCTAGTACAAGAAAGACGGAGAGCGCTGAAAGTTAATCATTTGACCCATTCGGTTATATCCAATATACTTGTACATAATAATAACGCGATTCTCGTTCACGGCGGTTGGAGTTTATCGTTTGATTTGAGCGTTCTATAATATTCCATTGTTGGGGCAAGTTTATTGACAAGTTATACAAAGAGTTGTTTGGAAGCGGAATTCACCAGGCGTTTGTTAGGAACGTATGATGCGCGAGTAATGATGCTTTTTTTACAAATTTTATTTCAAAGTGATACATAAAGGATGTTTCACCGAGTTCCAAGATCTTTCACACAGTTATCGAATAAGACGGCGCAAGGGATGCGCTTATACCGCTATCGCTATACTGAAATTTAGCAGCGTCTTATTTCTTCAACTTTTTCCTATCAATTTTATTTCATTTTTTCAAACTCTTCAAACGTGATCGTCAAATATTTACAATTTTCGCTCGATTGTTTTTTATCGAAACATGAAAATCAATAGACCAAAAATGTTTTGTGAAAAAAAAAAAAAAAAAAAAAAACTTCAAATCTGATCTGGATAAGTTCCTGGACAACCGTCCCAAATTACGGATCAGCAACTTAAAAAAGGCATTTAATTAAATCTGATCTGAAATAGTATGCGCGGTTCCGTATATATAGTGGAGTCCGCCTGAAATATAAAATCGTATCAGCGCCAGTGCATCTGTCTAATTAGACTAGTCCTGCAAGTCTGGGTCAGCTTTAGATTATAAACCGCGCCACAAATTGAAAATGAAATTAAAAAGCATGAAGAAATAAAAACACCTTAATAAAGCATTCTATTGGCTCTGATGATTTATACTGTTGTGTATAACTCTGAGTAGTTTTGTTGCTCCCGTCGGTTTCCAAACTCGATTCATCATGCTGGTGTTAATTTTTAATGAAGAAATACATAATATGACCACCACGTAGAATCTACCATCAGTTTTTTAACACTGATCAGACATCAATTAAATATTAATACCAAACATCGATTGTTTGTAAAAGAAAATGGACAACGATACCTATATTATACATAATAAAAAGTATGTGGAATTGTAAAAACATCACACAGCATCCGGTAATAATTAATCGATCTCGTTTAGTATCCCAAAAATTAAACGATCTCAGAAACCTGTTCGAACCTAAACCTGCTGCTCTAATTGAATAAATGTGCCAGTGTTTTCAGTATCTTGACAAAAAAACACAGCTACAGATGTAAACTTTGAAATAATTATATTCCTCATTATATTCTAAAGATCACACCACTTTATCATGTTCATTTTATGTTAATAAAACTTGAAAGAAAAAGAAAACTATTTGTGTTCACTTTTTGAAACGTTTTTAAAATGTTTCAAATGATTTCAAGAATTTTTTTTTGATCATTTTTTTTTCTTTAAATACAGTATCAAATATCAGCTTTGTTCAAATTAAAGTAACAAGAGTTGTTTCAATTAAAAAATTGAATTGGAGATTCAACAGTTAAATTAATAATGAATTGGTTTGAAGATTGATTTAATGACCAATTAGTAGGTATAATTTAAGTAAAAATTAGTCAAAAAGTAAAAGTGATGCGAAAAATTGAAGCATAATTGTTTCTCATCAACTTTTCATCTGAAAAAAGGTTGGAATTACAATGGACATCAATGAAATACTTGCAGATTGCCACAGGTCAAAGCAATCTGGTTCAAGCATCAAAGAACGAAGGAATGAAACAAGACCTTGGCTCGATTTTTTTCTTCTATTTTTATTTCTAACAACCTGGAAGCAGTATAAAGCCATCCTCGTTCGAACAAGAATTTCTTCAGTCTTTAAAAGCACCTTTAACAACAGATAGAACAAGAAATGATAACGAATGGTTGTTGATAAAAAACGAGAGAAGAATCCAATAAAAAAAATTAACGTTTGTATCATAATCTGATGCTCACTAATTGAAATGTAATATTATCTGAAAGTGGAAGGGATTCTATCAATACCAAACATTATAATCCAACAAATTTGGATTCAATAAATGTCTATCAAATTTCTATGTTTATTATTTTACAATCATTTGTTTTATCGTAATTCAAGAAATTAACGTCTTTATTTGATACATTTCAGAATTATTAAAACCAGTGAATGATTACTTATTCGAATTAAGAGAGAATGGATGATTCGAACTGAAATACGATAAACTGAAATTGATTTTTAATTTGTAATTGAATATTGTGTAAGGATTCTTCAGGGTTTTGCAGCACTTAGCATACGGTCATTGTACCCAACCCTTCTCACAGACTAATAGAAGCATCAAAAATTGTTAAAAGGGGGAAATGTAACTCAGGAAAAAATCCATGTTTTTTATGATTTTTTTATCGCTACAATGCAATAAATAAATGTTACATTTTCTCGAACAGCTTCTACATATTTAAAAATATGTCAGAATTTTTCAAAGACATTAACCTATATTTAGTTGAATATCAATTGTTACTCAACCAAGTTTAATAAAATATATTTAATTTGATATTTGATTCAAGGTTAAAGTTTCAGACAAAACAATTTTTGACGTCTATTTGACATACTTAACCGATTGGAACCAAGAATCTTCGGTATATATACTGAACGATTAAGCTGAACAAATAAAATGTATTCAATCGAAAACTTTCCCTGTATTTTCCCCTTTAACAATATATTTAATTGAACCAGCTAAATGAATTAAACTATCCAACTAAATAAATAAAATAACAATGAAAAACAAAAAAAATGTGAAGATTTCATTCACAGTGATTGAATGACCAATGTCCAAAAGCTAATAAAATAAAAAAAAAAGCTACGTCTCATAAATCCACAAAAACAGATTAAATCAAATTAATGTCCGAACATCAAAGTGCAAAAGAATTATTATCATAATCATATATCAATAAAATTAAAACTCAACTATCGCTCAAGTTCTTTGTACAAGGAAATCCAATTAGCCATATTTTGTAATGTTTTTCAGAATCACATATTCGAGTATGAATCTGTGTACTCGAACTATGAGTTATACCGAAAGTAAAACTGTACCCTTCATCTCACTCTTATCTTCAAGAAGCTTCTGTTATTCATTGTTGAAAAGCTCATTCATATGCGAACAGATTGAAGTGTTATTACCGAAGTAGTTTCAAACTTGAAGAAAAAAAACGCACCCATGTAACACTCGAAGCAATTATGTAACATCAACATTTGAAAACATTAATTATAAAAACAAGTTCAAAAAAATTATCAAATTGATTATTATATTATTTTTATTTTTCACTAATTTTATTCTAATTTTAGTTCAAATTTGTGCTAGATATTCAATCTCATATACTCATAGATACAAATGTACTAATGTTTGGACAGTCGCAGTTCTTATCTGCTGTTTTGTTTAGTCGGCCGTGCAACAATTCTACGGAGCATCTTTGAAACACATAGTGCCACCTTGTGGGAAAAGTTCACGCTATGGTGTTGTTTTGAATAGCAAGTTGAGTCGGTAAAAGGGTCTACGGGAGTCCCTTCACCCTCCCCTGATTCCAGGATTCAGGAGAAGACAGATCCAACCGTGGGATAAACAGATTTCTCTCATGTTCCTCTCCTCCTACCTGTCTCCTACTTGCTAGCCTATTCTAACATAAAAATCGACCGAACACGTCTGTGTGGTGTCGGACAGAACGTCAGACACACTAGAAGTAGTATAATGTGTGACACGTCGACAAGCTTGGTGATGCTTCAAATGAAGTATTTTGTTATATTTCGAGCAGTATTAGTGAAATGAACTGTGTGTCGCGAAAAATGCGATAACATCGACAGTGTATCGTAACATACAAGTATGTTTCGTTTCAACTACAAGTCAACATAAGGCAGAGTCTACTCGCTGACGACTCAACAGTTGTTGGAAGCTATATTTATACATGTTGAATATCCGAACAGTATTGGACAAAAATCGATATTTAAGAAAATAATATATTTACGAATGATAAACTGAGAATTGAATATTCTTTGATAAGACATAAATTTTGCGATGATCAAAATGTCAATATATTCTGATACAATCGTTTGTATATTTATTAATATTCTAATAACATATCCAATTATTGCTGTTCTGCCGGAATCGTCAAATTTACACGTAAGTCAAAATTCATTTCATCCTAATGGAATAAACCGATAAAATTCGTTAAATTCAATATTAAATTTATCCTGTGATAAACGTTTTAAATTGCAAAAAAAGTATATGTCAATTCTAACATATATACACAGTAACCATACTTAATTAGAGTGTTAAAAACAAACAAACGCTAACTTTTGACGGTCTTTTAAAAGTGCGATGATTTTAAAGTGTAAATGAATTTTTGCAGCCTAAAATACCTCATCTACCAGAAACAGATTTCGGAGATCATGAATATGCAGAATTCCTCGATGAAAGTGTCAAAAATAGGGATCAAATTTTGGAAAATGAACCTCGTATAGGAAATTTAATGCCCATACAAGAAACCACATTCAACAAAGATGATCATCTGGATCCAAGTAAGAAGAAAGTTATACAAAAAAAGTATAAAAGTCTACGTCGCCAGCTGAATTTAAATGCTTTCAATTTAATTTTCGTGAAGCTAACTAGATTATTGATTTTCAGACATCAAATGGGATTCAAAGTGGGCAAGTGATATGAAATTTGGTCAGGTTTCTGCGGTGTCTATTGATCCAGCCGGAAACGTTGCCGTCTTCCATAGAGGAAACAGAGTGTGGGGATCAGGGACTTTTGATGAAAAAACTAATACCTTTGATAGAAGAGCCGGGCCAATCGAACAAAATACAATTGTCGTGCTAAATAAAAATGGAGACCAAATAGTATCACAGTGGGGTAACAACATGTTCTACCTGCCTCACGGTCTGACGATTGATGCAGCCGGCAACTACTGGATCACCGACGTTGCGATGCACCAGGTGTTTAAATTTAATGCAAAAGACATTGAGCTGCACAAGGAACAACTGAAGAACAACAAACTAAACTTTCGGAACAACGTCTACAATTATGACAGCGATGACTTGTTTAAGAACAGTATTCTGAAGCCTTCTATAATACTTGGCCAGGCGTTTGTTCCTGGTAATGATAACAATCACTTTTGCAAACCCACGGCTGTGGCTGTGCACTCTAACGGCGACTTTTTTGTGAGCGATGGTTACTGTAACTCAAGGATCATCAAGTACAATTCCAAGGGAGAAAAAATTTTACAATGGGGAAGGCAATGGGACAGACAAGGTATGCATTGTCATTTTCTTATTCATTAAAACCATAATTCTGTGGTGAATTGTAATAACCAGTTCACGACCTAGGAATTACATATACACTTAACTGGTTATTGCTATTCACCACTGAATTAATAATCTTAAAATCATTTTTGATGAGCTGGGTTTCGAAGATTCACTTACTCACTTATTAAAACAAGGAAATGCAGAACATTTGTAATCGAACTTGAACGTCAAAAAATAGCAAACATGTCAGATGCATTTTTTTTTACTTTAAATTTTTAAATAAAAGTTCAACTTTGAACCAAAAATTGATATTTTCTAAATGTCAAACACACAGAATTGTGATTATTATTAGATGGAACAGAAACTTAAATGAAATCGAAGATAAAATAGAACTTAAAATAAATTTAATAATTTTATTAATTAATCTATTCTATGCATTTCATTATTTATTATTTAAATTTGTCATTAATTTTTAAACTAATTTATCCGAAAGCAAAACTTTCTAATTCACATTCAAGATAATTATGTTAATACAAATTATTGATTTCACAGGCATGCAACTGGTGCCAAATGCCTTTGCTATCCCCCATGCTTTGGCTTTGTCAGAGGATCACAACTACATATTAGTCGCCGATAGAGAACACGGAAGGGTCCTATGCTTTTATAGCAACAGCGGAGAATTCCACAAAGAGTACAAAGATCCCAGGATTGGGACGAAAGTATTTAGCATTGCTTACGCTCGAAATAAGATATATCTAGTCAACGGTCCAGATTTCTTAAATGCTTTCAACGTACGAGGTTTTGTGATTGATGTAGAGACAGGAGATGTGGTATCGCAATTTGGACCCAACGGTAATATGAAGCAACCACACGATATTGCCGTTTCAGACGACGGCAGTGTAATTTATGTTGCGGAATTGAACTTGAAAAAGACTCTCAAGTTCGTACAAGGTATGGAGGCATAATTTTTAATTTCATTTTTCCTATTTCGTATTTAATTTTAATAACATTCTATTTAACAAAACTTTCATTTTCATTGATTTGATTCTTAATTATTGAATATTGATTTTTTTTCAGGTTCCAATGTTACAAAAACAGAAACGTTAAACCAATCGAACAATGCTTCACTGTATCCTAAATCAGCTCGACTGTCAGAGTCGTCTTCAAGTGACGCAGTAACCCTGATGTTGTCCGTTTTAGTAGCCACTATTATTCTCATCACACTATGTTTGATTATGACAGTCGTGCTAGCAAGATGTCGAAAACGAGGTAGTTCTTACTACGAGCCACGTGTTGAATTCACAAAACTAGTCCAATGAAGTCTGTATTACGCTTAGAATATGCATTCCTTTGCCTTCTGTGTCGTTTATTTGTTAGTTTTAGAACATTAGATAAGTAGTCGTTGTCTATAAATTATTACCGCACGAGTCGTTTACTTTTGTTTCTTTTTAATTCGCTACCTGCTATTTCTATTCGTTTGATCTAGAAACTTCCTGTGTTGATAATTTGTTATCAATTTCTTGAAATTGTTACTTTTTAATTTGTTCATGATTGTAAACTGTGATTGTTGTAATTTAAAATTCCAAAAATGATGCACCATTCAGAGATATTCGTCTTGACGAAAATTGAATAAACGCGATAGACTGATTTTCAGAACAAAAAGTCTGATGGTTTTTTTGTTCGATTTTACATTTTAATTAATTTCTTTTTTCATTTGAATTGATGCTCCGTTTCTTGTAAATTAATTCAGTTGTAATAGAATAAGAGACTATCACTTTGTATGTTAATTTGAAACCAAAATGAAGTAAAGAAAACTTTATCGAGTTCATTCAAGCTTTGAAATCTTAATGAATTTATGTCAAATTACTTGTCATTTCAGTTGATCTGACATTTAATCGTTAAGAATGTTATTTTAGGGCATGTGCTTTGGTACAATTATATTTATTTGTAAATATTATATTTCAATTGAAAATCACATTCCAATATTTTGTTTAAGAATAAATTATACATTGTTTTATAATCTGTCTTTATTTTTTTCTCATCTTGCAATGTACACATTTTAGCTCTTTATTGTTATGATAATTGCAATTTAATTTAGATTTGATAATTTAATTTAATATAGATGTACATTTTTGATAATTTATGATAGTGACATTGATACAAATCAAGATATCAATCACTATTTATTTTGTATAATCAGTATTTTCATTGTTTAAATTAGGACAATGTACTTAGTTTTAAAAACCTGAGACATTATAAGCGAACATGCGTTTATGTTTAAGGCTTTTTCAGGGTGTCTGTTAACGCCTCGGAAAAGAATGGACTGGGATACTGACAGGAACGAAAACTTTAAATTGTCATCTCTGCTGGGGAACCGTGTAAATCGTAAATTTCGATTTTTTGAAAAGCGGCCAAATACGAGAGATTTCAATAAATTAGGAACCGAGCCGGAAACTTCTGACGATGAGAATTCCGAGAATAATCTTACAAATATAATTTAAGCGTGAAAAGCGTTGTACTGATAAACTGAAGAATTGCAGGTCGATTCAAGAGACTGGAAATTTTTGATGATAGTATTACATAGATTAATCAACAGTTTTATGTCACCGCACACACTTTGTAATTATTTCATAATCTATCCTGCGACGACGGCTGAAATAACGAGACTTGTTAAAAATGTATTCAATCAAACCGGCGATTTAATTTTTGTAATATTTTTACTCAAATGTTTCTGCACGCAACCAAATAAGTTACATAAGACTTTTTTCTCTGTAACAAACTTGATTTCGTCGTGTGTGATGATATAATTCATGTGAATGAAGTGTAAAGTTCCCACTATTAATTAAGAATCAAGTTATGAATATTCAATTATTCATAATTTCCTGCATGAAAGCACCAGCTGATTTCAGAAAACCTTAACATGAATAAAAAAAAAAAGAGTTGACATTATTTTTAAGACAAGTAATCAAATTTATTTTAAGAAAATATTGATGGATGTTATAAATTGTCAGAAATATTTATAATGCAAATCAAATCTAAACTCTATCATTCCTATATATCAAGCGGCCTATCGAAATGGTGTTACATATGTCTGTACAATCCACAAATTTATAAATCTGAAAAATGATTACTATCCTCAGAGACTTTTTAATGTGTTAACTGACAACTTTTTTGTCAAACTTCGTTTGAAACTTCAATAATGTGTTTTATTAAAAAAATGACATGTCATTAAACATTTATTGCTATTCTTATCTGAAATCTGATTCAATAAATTTTGTCTTTCATATTGTGTTTAGTACAATGTTTTGTGTAAAAGAATAAATCTATGAAAAATTAGTTGCATTTGTTATTAATTGAAAAAAACATCCTTTCATACTTATTATTTCTTTACTAAATAAAAAACAACAATTGCTTTTGTGATTCGTAATTTCATTTTATGTAACCTATATGTTGTACTTTATTAGTGATTGCAATTAAGAAATTCATCTCAAAAGTATAAACAGATAAAAGTCTACACTGATAACTTTTATTCTGCAATATTTTTTTGAATTCAGACAACAATTTTTTATGAAACAAAAGTATTTGACAAAATGAAGATTTTATTGTGAAATAAATTCAATAAAATTATTCAAACTTGTCAATTGAAGTTTAAAACTTCCAATTAAATTAAACTTGGAAAATAAAAAATATTTTCATTCTTAATTACATTTTTTTGAAGAAATTATAAAAAAATTCAAATGTAGAAAATGAAGTTTGTAACTTGTGTGCGATTTTTCTAAAGATAATCAATCTTGTATGCGAGCGCTTAACTGTGTCGCAATATCGACCCAATTATCTTATTCGAATATCATGTTGTGAGTGAATCTGTTAGATATGCAGACGTTAGCCGCAAGTACATCAACATATAGTATTCACTGTGAAGTCAAACTTTACTCAAACATGTACAACAGTGCGAAATTAATTTTCAATAATCATGATTTTTATAAACAACAATTGGTATGGATTAACAATCGAATATCCATGAACAATTACAAACAAAGCTTTAAAAAATACCACAGTGATAATGGAGTGTATGGTTATAAAACGTCGAAGAAGAAACAATTTGAAGGCTGGTACACAATTATATCTTTTTTTTCTTCCAAATAACTATCACTTTCATTGAACAATCAATTTCTTTGAATACATTTTATCAAAGTATCAAAGTAATTTAAAAAAATATAATATATACTTTTTATTGTTATTTCTTATGCTTTTAAGTTTATCTATTTAAAAAAATAATAATTCAATGAATTAGTACAAAAAGTTAACTTTGACTATTTTTTCAGTATCACCAAAACGTCTAGAACTTCGTTCAAAATACAGTGATTTTTATAGATTAATAACATCTTATAGAGATCACGCACACAAGAAAGCAAATATAAATCCTGTCGCAATAGTGGAACCTGAACCTGTCCCAGAACTAAATCCAAAAAATTTCGGTCTTAATTTGCACGACGAGGTCCAATTTCAAGACCTGTTTGTAACTGATCAACAACGAGGAACTGTGGAAACAGCTATAAACATTTTAAATAATAAGTACGGCGGAACTATGAGTGCAGAATTCAATTACCTAAAGGTATGACATTAACTTTCAACAATTCCAATTCAAAGCTTCAGACTAAATGTAACAATTCTAGACTGAAGAAGAAAGAGAATGGTTTGCTGAAAATTATGAACAAATATGCCAAGCCGAGGTGGACAATCAAACAAAAGTATCCATTGCCAAAGAAATGTTAAAAAGTCAGGCGTTTGACAATTTTCTTGCTATTAAATTTGTAAGTCTAAAACGGTACGGAGGAGAAGGAGCCGAAAGCATGATGGCATTTTTTCATGAGCTTTTCCAGTTATCTTCGAACGGTACAAAAAATAATTATTTTACAAAATATATAATTTTTGTACACGATTTTTCACAAATTTTACTTTTTAGATCCACTGAAAGAAATAGTTATATGTATGCCACACCGCGGGAGACTCAATTTCCTTACGGGGATGTTAAATTTACCAGCCGAGAAATTGTTTCGCAAATTGAAAGGTTTCTCTGAGTTCCCAGATGACGTAAAAGCCACAGGGGATGTCACGAGTCATATGATTTCATCGACCGATTTAATTATCAACAATAAAAAGATGCACGTTTCTGTTCTGTATAATCCCTCTCATCTAGAGGCTGTAAACCCAGTGTCTATGGGGAAAACTAGAGGTGTGATGCAACAACTCAACGATGGCGGATATTCATCAAACGCTGAAGCCCGATGGGGCGATCAAGTATTAAATTTACAGGTAAAAATACATTTTTCATGTTGCACTAAAAAAAGGTAACGAAAAAAAGATATAAAATTATTATTATTTAAGGTTCATGGTGACGCAGCATATTCTGGACAAGGAATTAATCAAGAATGCTTGTCACTAACTGAAGCACCTCATTTTGAGATAGGAGGTTCTATACATCTGGTAGTTAATAATCAACTAGGTTTCACTACACCGAGTGACAGAGGCAGGTCGTCTAGATATTGCACTGACTTAGCAAAAATGATATCAGCACCAGTCATACACGTTAATGCCGATGATCCTGAAGTGAGTGGGATCGACAGTCGAAAAACTAGAACTACCAGATTATTATCACAACTCATCTACTTTCCTTTTAGATGGTTGTTCGAGCAACAAGAATTGCATTCAATTACCAACGAAAGTTTCGAAAAGATGTTTTTGTTGATTTGAACTGCTTTAGAAGGTGGGGCCACAACGAACTGGATGACCCTACTTTCACTAACCCTTTGATGTACAAAATCATTCATAACAGAAAGTTGGTGTTAAAACTTAATTTACATATTTAGTCATTGGTACTCATAAATAATAAATGTTGCTAAACAAATATAATTTTTTCTAAACATTTTAGATCAATACCAGATAACTATCTTGATTATCTCATTTCAAACAAAGTCATGAACTTTGATCAAAGTAATGAAATCGTCAAAGAACATACCTCATGGTTGAACGACGCACTGCAAAGAGCTGACGGATATAAGCCGGAACCATCGTACTTTTCTGGTCGCTGGGCATCTATGACCCAAGCTCCATCAGCCATCACAACATGGGACACAGGCGTGGATGTAGATTTACTCAAATTTGTAGCAGCTAAAAGTGTGGAATATAACAAAGATCTGGTAAATCAATATCAAAAAGTTTTGATTTTAAGTTTAGCTGAAATTGAACAATTAACTTGAGGTGGATTTTAGAATGTTCACCCAACTCTGGTGAAATCACATGTACAAAGTCGATTGAAAAGAATAGAAAACAATTTACCAGTCGACTGGTCAACGGCAGAGGCCATGGCTTTCGGAAGTCTTATGTACTCGGGCTGTCATGTCAGGATCAGCGGTCAAGATGTGGGCCGAGGAACGTTTTCTCATAGACATGCCATGTTGATTGATCAGACATCTGGCGGTAAAACAAATGATGGCTAAATATAATTACAATTAATCAGTTATTTCATATGTAATAATTTTAGATTGAACACAAATTTCTTTTAGAAATGTTCATTCCTTTAAATTCGATGACTGAGGGTCAAACTGGCAAACTCGAGTTGGCCAATAGCATCTTATCCGAAGAAGCTGTCCTGGGATACGAATACGGTATGAGTTTGGTGTCGCCGTACACCTTGTCTATATGGGAAGCTCAGTTTGGCGACTTCTTCAACGGAGCCCAAATCATCATCGACACATTTGTATCCAGCGGAGAATCCAAATGGATGACCAGCAGTGGTTTGGTCATGCTACTTCCTCATGGATACGACGGAGCTGGTCCTGAGCACAGTTCATGTAGACTGGAACGATTTTTACAGCAAACCGATAGTAAAGAAAACTATCCTGACGGTGACGACGTTAACATCCACGTTGTGAATCCCACCACACCTGCACAATATTTTCACTTATTAAGAAGACAGGTACTGAAAGTTGTTAATTAATTTGAAACGCATCAGTTTAAAAAGATGATTCCCTAAAGTTAAAAAACGAGTTTAATGATTTTTAACGTTTACGTTTTGCAGATTATTAGAAATTTTAGGAAACCTTTGATTGTCGTTGCACCTAAAACTTTGCTTCGACATCCATCTGCAGTTTCACCGTTAAACAATATGATGCCAAATACCTACTTCAAAAATGTTATTGGTTAGTGATGGTTATTATTGTTGTTGTTGAATTATTTTAATAATAATGATTTTTAATAATTTGAATAATTGATATTATCTGTTTCAAAGATGATGATGAAGTTAGCGAAAATAATGTTAAAAAAATTATTTTCGTTACTGGAAAACATTACTATGCCCTTGCACAAAAAAGAAAAGAACTTGCAATTCAAGATACGGCAATTATACGATTAGAGAGCTTATGCCCATTTCCAGTGATGGAGTTGTTCGAAAATATACAAAAAATAACAAACATGCCAAAGGTACTATTTTGATAATCATTTAAATATCTAACCTAACAAATTGAATGGTAATTTTTTAAATCTTATTTTGTTAGCATTTATTTGGAGCCAAGAAGAACCTCAAAATATGGGAGCTTGGAGTTTTATAAAACCACGGTTTGAAAACCTATGTGGTCGACGAGTGAGTTGAAATTTCGATTTTTTAAATTAACAGATTTGAAACGGTATATACTTATGTTCTCTGAATTGATACAGATCATGTATTCCGGTCGCCGACCATTACCTGCACCAGCCGTGGGGATCGGAAAAGTACACCAACAAGAAGCAGAAGACACCATAAAGAAGCCCTTTGAAATGACGAAATAATATTAATTATTTATGTTTAATATACATTTGCATAAAATATTGCATAAATATAAAAAATAAATGTAAAAATTAAAACAAAACAAATTCATATAAACATAAAGTGAATTAAAAACGTAAAAATATTTCTTGTTATATGCGCGTCCATAACCTAAATAAAAAAGAAAACAAAACAACAAAATGATAAAGAAAATTTTTAATTTTGATATTATGTTACGATTTTTTTTCCTTGATTCCGTGTTTAATTGTGCATTGTAGAGCTGTTATTGTCTAGTTTTGCCTAGAATTGCGTGTATTACACAATACACGCAATTCCCGGAACCCGCGAAAATAATACGCGAAAGGTTTTTCGGCGAAACACTAAGGGAGGGGGGAAGGGGAGAAGACCGATTCCTTAACATGATTGTATTGTCGTAAAATTAAAATTAACAATACTGTTGTACGATTTATCGACTCAACTACTCAAAACATTAAAAAAAAAAATCCGCCATTTATGACCTTACACAAACAAAATAAAATCAAGTAAAACAACGGAATTTTATTGGTTATTGAATTGCAATGTGATCAACAAGACAAAGAAAGCAAACAACATCGATTGTTTTGAAAATTATTATCACGTCATGACAAACAAAATTCACGAATCAACAAACTCTCGCGACTCAAATAAACAAACGTGGGAAAAACATGCAAGGATCCGCGGAAAAGATAATGCGCAATGCGCTCGACCGACGCGACAAACTGGTCGAACGTAAACTGATCAAGCGCCAAAATTGTTCAGCACATTATGGAAGGTGGGAGGGGAATATCCGATTCTCATAATTATACATATATGTTTCTTACAAATACGAACTTTAAAAACGGAATGAAACACAACAGATTCCTTAGATTATTAAATTGAGATTGGTTAAACATAAAATAAACAATGAACTATAACAAAACAAAACAAACCGTTTTTCATTCGTACGAAAAGTATTACCACGCAACTGCAAACAAGATGTACAAATCATGAAACTCTCACGACCCGAGCAAAAAGACGCGGCGGAACAATACAAGTGATATAAAAGGACTCGCGAAGAAAGAACTGCGCGCGAATGACGTGTCTCGTGTAAACTGACCGCGCGCCAAAATTCGTTACAACGCTCGGGTGGAGGGGGACGGTTGTGTCCGGACGATAATTGCCCATTTATATGGAAAGGAACAACATACATATTCAAAATGAATTTGCAAAAATTATATCTTCTAATATCGTAATACACCGAACGGTAATGGTGTCAGGTAGCATAACACGACAATGGGGGTGAGGAAGGCGCGCGCGCTTAGATTTTGCAGGAGCCATTTTGCCGCACACGACGATTGGTCCGATTGGTCGTGTGCAACCAGCGCGAACCACAATTCTGCAGTGAAGAAGGGGAAGAAATCGAGTCAGGTGTATTTCTGTAATGAGCATTTTTTAATACTTTAAGAAAATATTAATAAAATTACAACATTTAGACCAAATAAACATAAATTTACTAACGAATGTAAACAAAAATCAAAACAATAAGAGTTTTGTGTTTACATTTAATTTTAAAATTTAATAAAGAGTGGTAAGTGTGGTACATGGAAAGTCAGGGAACGAACGAATTTTTCTTACGAAGCTATTTTTGAAAGTTGATCAACAATTACATTTATTTAATAATAAATAATCGATTTTCTTATTCTGATGCGTTACTCAGAGTAGCACCATCAATGTAAATATGCGTTGGCGCTTATTTTAAAATGACGCCGACGCAGAATGAAATTGATGATAGCAGTATGTATAGTTAAGGGAGATTGAAAATGCTGGCATGCAATTTAAAAAATGAATTAGTTGATAAAAACTTTTGATTTCTATATTTTTATGATCAAAACACTTTCATTATAATAAATCACAAAGATTACCAATAAATTTTATAGATTCAAAATAAACAAACGGTATTATGATTGCAACAAATATTTGTTTCCAAACAAATATTTTTGCAATAAAAAAAGTTTAATAAAAAAGAATTTAAAAAGAAGAATAAAAAAGATAAGAAATTAATTTTCAGGTTAATAATATGAGTAGCAATAAAAAAACAACAGAAAAATGTTTTCGTGAATAAACAATTTCTGCACTGGCCAAGAAAGTATTGTTGTTTTTAATGGTTTATTAAATAATCAAACAGGTTCTTTCTATAATATTAAAATCCTTGTTATAATTAACAAAAGCAAAATCTTAATAGATATTAAATAATGTTCTTCAGGACATTAAATTTCAGAAGATTTATTTTATAACATGAACAGTGACATACTTAGAATAGTAATACAAAAAATGTATAAATTGTTATTTTTAAATTCATTTTATACTTACTAAGGCTTTGATTCTCCATTTTCTTAACATTAGAAAGAATTCTTATTTTTTCTTTCAAATTTGAAATTATTTCTATACTTATGTAACTCTTTACAAAAACAAAACATTAAATTTTTTGTTTTACTCTAACGATTACTTAACTTATTGAAGTCAAACAAAACAAGTCATATTTCTTCTTATCACAAAGTTTATTCAATACATAAATCTGAACATTCAGAATATAATGTTGCAATAAACTATGAAATGAATGAAACAACAATAATGTGTACTTACATTTATAGGTACACATGTACACATATGTACACATTGTTTGGTACAATGTATCGTAGTATCGAAATGTGGTTGGCAAGATATACTTTATAATATGAAATTCATAACATCCAATCCACGTCAAAGATTTTCTATAATTTGATCACGTTACCCACACAGTTTCTAACAATTTGCGTCTCAACGTAATAACATTTGCGACGCACCAAACAATATTCAACAGCGTGTGTAGCGTGACAAATTGAAATAGGTCATACATAAAAATATTAATGGCACATCATGCACTGGCACATACCTTTTCGCTACCACTTTGGATAAAATTCGCACAATCTAGCGTTCTATCAATGTTGCTATCAATAAATCATCATATACAACGTTCTTAATTTAAAAATAGGTACAAAAATCATACCGAATCGTAGAATTAAAACTATTTTTTACAATTTCTTTTGATTCAAACTGATAATCAAATTATTTTTCAATACGTGACCCGACAAATGCATCGCACAAATTCATAATTTAATTAATACAACAATGTTCGCCGAATGAGTCAGTTTAGAAGTTGATGTCCCAGCCGGACTCGTCATCAGGAGGAGCCACGTCAGTGTCTGGTGGATACGTATCAAAGTATCGGGTATCAATTGCACTAGACAGTTGCGGAACTGACGGTGGCTCGAGAGTTCGTGCCCTTAATCCTTCCCAGTTGAATCCATCGAACCATTTGTGTTTCTGAATCTCACTGATGCCTCCTTTCTGATAACCAAGACGTTCCGCAGGATTATCCCTGAAATTGAAAAAAAAGAAACATGAAATTACACGAAGCACAAACTGCACGAAACATTTCGTCCCAGAAATATCATTTCAATTAACAAAACTTTCACTTTCACCATCTCGAAAATTCAAAACAAGTTGAACATGCAAACGTGTCTTAATTCACCTACTAGATAAAACGAGAACTAGTTATACGTTGTATGAAAATGATCATTATGCAATTACCTGCAGAGCTTCTTAATCAGAACGTTGGCCTGCCGGGTAATCGTCCGTGGGAAGTCAATGGCATCGATTCCTTTGAGGATGATGTTGTACGTTTTCATAGGATCGGCACCGGTGAAAGGTGGTGTTCCCGTGAGCAATTCGAACATCAGAACTCCAAGGGACCAATAGTCAGCACTGATGTCGTGACCTTTATTCAATACAACTTCAGGAGCAACGTATTCCGGTGTACCGCAGAACGTCCATGTCTTTCTGCCGTTCTCCAATTTTTTTGCAAATCCGAAGTCAACCAGTTTGACATACCTGTTGACAATTCAAACAATTATAACAGTCGTTCTAACGTTGCATCATAAAACAAGATCTTAATCGAAGTCAACATGGTAATTGTATAACTGAGACTAACTGAAATCATAATTTGCAACTGAGAAAAATCAATTAAAAAGCTTTTAATAAAGACACTTATTAGCGGTACAGAAGTGAGTGGTCGAGTGAAAGTAAAAGGTTGAGCCCCGACTTGCAGTTTTCTAACAAGGTCCCAAAGCCTGCGAGCGCTACTTAACCGCAGTCTGAGGTCTTTCGTAAGGTCAGGGTCAACGAAAATAAAATTCTACATACATTCAGTTTGCAATAGAAATAAATGATACTGCATTTGACTCAAGACAGGACATAATTTTAATAACAGTTCGAAATACCTCGCTACTGGTGAATAGAAATTCATCCAATGCTGCTTTGTGAACACGTCAATGAATAATTATTTATTCTCAACTTAATACTCTTCTTTGTTTCTTTTCAACATTAGTTTCCTAATACTGACATATTGCAAAGTTGAACTTACCCTTGACTGTCTAGGAGCAAGTTTTCCGGCTTAAGGTCCCTGTAGATGATGTTGCGCGAATGCAAGTAGTCGAACGCCTCAACTACACATGCCGTGTAGAATCGCGTTGTGCCGTCGTCAAAGTTACCCTTGTCTCGTAAAACGGTCCACAGCTCTCCTCCCAGGCAAGATTCCATGAGCATGTACAAATACTTTCGGTCTTTGAACGTTTTGTACAATTTGACTATAAAATCGTAGTCAGACTCCATCATGATCTGCTTCTCCGACAGGATATGCTTTTGTTGACGAGTTTCTACAATTTGCGACTTCTTCATCTGTTTGAGTGCGAATGATCGCGACGTGTCACCGGCGATGTGGACGAGTTCAACGCGACCAAAGCCGCCGACACCAAGGGTCGCGATCGATCGGAGATCCGACAACCGGACGTCTTTGAATTCGTCGTTGAGTCTGCTACAAAAGTAGGAAAAACACAAGTTCAATTAGTCCCCTTTCTTTTTCAACGTGTAAAAAAATTACAAATTACAAACTGAAGATTCATCGGAACTGTGCAATCAGCAAAGTGCTAATCTTTGTTTGATTTGAGATAATTTATAGTAGAAAGTAGAAAGTACCCGTGAATTTACTCGCGCTTCTTTTCACGATGCACTCACGCCACGAAAGAATTTATTAGAGTTCAGTGAAGAAGAATCGTTTGATGTTTTGTTACAACGGATATTGAAAGTTCGCGAGGTAAAAAGTAGTAGTGAAATGTGTGGAAAAATGCATTTCTGTGAAATCAATGATTAAACTGTTTGCATTGCACTCGAGTTAATTTTTGGTTTGCAATTAGTTTGGTTGGGATAATTTTAGATTGAGCAGCTCACCTTTTGCGTTCGATGTGTTCATCTCTATATTTTGTTCTAATTTCATCGAGGGAAGAGATCAGCTGATTAAATGTCTCCCGATCAATCACAAGACAATTAACCCCGTCTGGGTCATCGGCAATTATGTTAGCGGTTCTGAGATCATCACTGCAAAAGATCATACCTTTGATTAGATACCTGAGTTGCAAAAGTCAATGATTTACATTTAGGATGTAAACACTTACCCCTGTAAAGCTTTTTCACCAAAGAAATCTCCTTTAAATAATCTCCGGATGAATTCTTCATCCTGTGAGTTTGGTTGCTTAATTGTTACTTTTACTTGTCCTTTGCTAATAATGAAAAATGTATCGCCGCGTGCTCCTTGCCTCACGATATAATCACCATTATTGTAATACGTCTGAAAAGAGAAAATTTTTTTGTTTCAATAATAGATAGTCAATGAGATTGGCATTTTTTTCTGTATTTAAAATTTTAAACACTCACTTCTTCTAAGACGTCGGATAATTTGATGAGAGTTTCTTCCGGCAGATTGTTGAAAATTGGAACACTGAAAACAAAATGAAGATCTCTTTATTGATAAGGCTGATTAACAGTTAATTACGAAGCTATGTAAAAATCAACTTTCGAAACAAAAGAAAATGTTTTTTTTTTCAATTGTACATTTTCATTCAATTTTTTAATTTTTTGATTCTTATAAATTTGTTGGTTTAAAATGAATCATACAATTTCTTATTAACATTTTTTTTTCATTTTCTGTGCATTCAAAAAGGAGGTGATATTTTCTAAACTGAGGTCTGTGTAATCTGTATGAAAAGGGATCAAAGATAAAGAAAAATGTGTGACAAAAGAGGGAAGAACTGACCTTTTCAAGAAATCTCTGTACTCTGCTTGTTTGCTGAGACCAGTTCTCATCATAATAGTTTGAAAACATTGTCGGTCGATGGCCCAAAGTTGGCAGTCCGACGCGGCTGTTATAGTTGCAGTTCTCTTGCAATTGTACAATATTGCCAATTCGCCAAATACTTTCCCGTTAGCCATGCTGCTAAGGTATTTTCCATCGCGAGAAACTTCAACTCGGCCCTCTGAAATAACGAAAAACAAATTCGTCTTTAGATATAAAGTAATGATAAATTTACTTAAATTACAATGGATAAAAAAATAAGGGGTTTCCTTAGTTGCGCTTTTTTGATAAACTAGTTGATTAACGCGCTACGCGCGTCTGTTGGATTTTAAATTTTGAAATATCTCAATTATTATGATTTGAAAATTGGTAAAATACAATACAATTTTTATTACAGAAAAAATAAATAATTGTTGTTCTCAAAAAAATAGAATTAATAATTATTAGGAAATACTCGCATACTACTATCTTATGCGTATAATTTAATTCAAACATTATTTTATTATAACAAAAATGAAGCTCATTTTATAACAAAATAATAGA